>QEPC01002794.1:1519854-1572897 GCA_003113815.1 Sphenodon punctatus
CCAGCCTCTGCTCCCCGAGTCCCCCCCCCACCATTCACCCCCCCTTTCCCAGTGCCTCTGCTCCCTGACACACACACACACGCGCACGCCTTTACTCACCGTCGTTGTGCAGGGACTGGCACCAGGCAGTTCACTGCGTTCAGTGGAGGCACTTGGCGGCGAGATGTGCTGCGGCGCGCATGCTCAACTGAGTCAGTTCAAGCATGCACGCTGCAGCGCATCTCACCGCCGAGCACCTCCACTGAACGCCCGGGTGAGGCTTTGCATTGAGCCCATAGGGCTCAATGCAAAGCTGCCGCTCAGGGAAATTTCATTTCCCAGCAGCGCGCTTGGACTGAACACTCAGCCACCCAGCGCACATTCGGTCCAAGTTTGTCCCTTCGGGGACTCCAGACTCTGGAGTCCCAGAAGGAGTCCAGACAGAGGCTAGCGCTCACTGACTGAGTGCTCTTTCTCTGCCGGGCGACTGAAATTGACATCGGAGCGCTGCTCTGACTGCAAGCCAAGCTGCAGCAGTCAGAGCAGCGCGGCACTCCGATGTCAATTTCAGCTGCCCGCAGAGACAGAGCGCTCTGTGTCAGTGGCACCGGGGGAGAGCGGGGGCAGGGCACTGCCCAGACGCTCTCAGGCTACGGCCACTGCTGTTTAAAGGTAAGGAGAGAGGAACTGAGATGGACATCTGGTGGGAGTGAATTCCACACTGCGGGCCCTGCCACAGCAAAAACCCGATTGCCTGCCAACTTAAGACATGATGGCAGAAATCCCAAACAGCAGGTGTCTCCTGAGCTCTAATACCTATTGGTGTGAGGCTCCAGAAGAAGGTCACACGTATAGCCAGGTCCTAAACCGTTCAGGGTCCTGAAAACCAGCAGTACAATCTTAAACTCTATCCGTTGTTCTACGGGTAGCCAATGCAGAGAATGTAGGGCAGGTGTAATATGATCACAGCTGCCTAAACCAGTAAGCGGCCATGCTGCCACATCCTGAACAAGCTGCAAGTGATGGATAAGCACTGCTGGTAGCCCTTAGAAAAGGGAATTACTAGTGCTCCAGGGCCCCTTTTGAACATTGGAGCCCCATTATACTGAAGTCAGAACAAACCACGTAAGATATGCATCCTGGCTGGAACAGCTTTGGGTATAATTTAAGATAAGGTTGAAGTGGAAGAGAACTACATCATGTGATTTGCATAGTAAAGTTACATGCATATTTCAGTTGTCTGAAGTGTACCTAAAACATCCCTGAACGATGCCTGTCCAGTCTCTTATCAAAAACCTCCAGGGAATGAGATTCCACAACTTTTCTAGGCAGCGTGTTCCTCTGCTGAACAATTCTAAAAGTTAGGAAGATCTTCCTTGTATTTAACCTCTTCCTGTAATTTAAAACCATTGCTTCTTGTACTATCTTTAGAGGCATTGAAGAACAAATGTTTTCCATCCTTTTTTAATTGCATCTTTTTAAATATTTGAAAGCTGTCAGCAGCTCCTCCCCCCTTTCTTTTTTAGAGTCTAGGCTAAACATGTCATCAGCCCTTCCTCGTATGACTTGTATTCCAGACCCTTGGTTATCTTTATTGAGCTCCTCTAAATCCTTTCAAGTTTGTCAACATCCTCCTTGAAATGTGAAGCCCAAAATTGAGCACAGAACTTCAAGAAAGGTCTAGCTAGCACTGAGTATAGGGGTGTTATAATTTCTTGAATCTTAGGTATTATGCTTCTGGTAATATAAATTATTTTTTTTTCCCAGTAGCATCCTGCTGTTGACTCGGGTTCAGTTTATAACCCCCAAAGCCTTCTCAGCAATGCTGCTGCCTAGCCAGTTATCGCACCTTGTTTTCTTGCAGCAGTAGCTGCAAGAAAGTTAAAAGCAGAACTGCTCTCCATTATAAACAGGACTGCTGAAGCCCCAATATTGATGAAACCACTTGAGCTACAGTTCTGAAAATTTTATCCATGGCTTATACTTGTGGCGATTGTCATATGTACAAAGTTTGAAGAAGATCCAGCAAGAAAAATCAAAAGTTACAGCTGTTTAAAATTTAACTGGTTGTGGTGTCCTGAGGATTTTGTGGTGTCCTGAGGCACAGTGTCCTGAGGATTTTGAATCATTGACATGTCCTCCCCCTGTGACGATTTGAGCCCCCAGATTTCACAATTTTGGAGACTGAGCTCTAGATCACATGCTGGTGTAGTGTGATAATGGTTGGTGCAGCCAAAAACGAGTTATTAAACATTAAAAACTCAGTTCTGCTGACTGACACGTGCAGTCAAGCAGCAGCTGACCACCATTTATGGTGTTAGAAAAAACAGCATAAGGAAAGTTACGTGACTTTTCATACAGAGTGAAAAGTTGGCAGACTTTTGACTATGCAGAGTGAAAAGTCTGCAACTTTTCATACAGAGTCAAAAGTATGGAGTGAAAAGTTGCAGACTTTTTATGCAGTCAAAAGTATGGGGTGAGACCAGATGATAATTGACATGAAACTGACTACAGATGCATTTTGCTGTCTTTCTGAGGCAAGAGGGTAGTTGACGTGGAAATGACTAGGTCTTAAAGTCTTTGGGACAGAGCTGGCTCCTGATAAAGTTATGTGATTTTAAAAAGCAGAGTCATGTAACTTTCCTTATGCTATTTTTTGATGGTCAGCGGCTGCTCGATTGCACATGTGCCCGCCAGCAGAATTGATTTTTTTAATGCTTAATAACTCTTTTTTGGCTGCACCAATCATTATCACACTACACCAGCACTAGATCTAGTTCTCATGCTCCAAGGCTGTGAAATCTGGGGGCTCAACTTGTCCGTGGGGAGGAGATATGGATCACTCAAAATCTTCCCCATGGAGTGAATGAATAAAAGTCATGCGACTTTTTATAGAGTCAAAAGTACAGAGTGAGGTCAGATGGTAATTGACATGAAACTGTCTAGAGATGCCTCCTGCTGGCTTTCTGAGGCAAGAGGGTAATTGACATGAAACTTACTAGAGCTTAAAGTCTTTTTGACAGAGCTGGCTCCTGATAAAGTTACGTGATTTTAAAAAGCAGAGTTGCGTAACTTTCCTTATGCTGTTTTTTGGCGGTCAGCGGCTGCTCAACTGCGCGCGTGCCAGCCAACAGAACTGATTTTTGTTCATGTTTAATAACTCATTTTTGGCTGCATCAGTCATTGTCACACTACACCAGCACTTGATCTAGATCTCACACTCCAAGGCTGCAGACCCAAAGACCCAGCTCAATAGTAGCTGGGGGGGTGGGGGGGAGCTGCTAGTACAAGGGATTGTGGGGAGGGTAGGAGGTCTCTGTCCCTGCCCTGTGACCCCCTCACTCTGCCCTTCTTCCCTCCCCCCCCCGCCCCCAATTTCTCCTTGGCAGAGCTGCCATCAGTGGAATAATCTTGGTTCTGTGTTTGACCGTGGAGGGGGACATCATGCCTCATCATCCCCAGTGCAGCCATATGGTGCCCAGAGTACAGCCCCCCTGCTGCCCAGAACCTGCCCCAACTTCACTTCCATCCTGCCCCTCTCAACCCCATAACAGCTTCCCCATCTTGGGGCTTGAACTTGCAGTGCAGAATAGCCCTGCCTGGCTGCATCTCCTCCCCTTCCTTCTGAGTGGCATCAATGACTGTTGGGGAAAGGGCAGCAGGGAGAGCCACCCATTCCAAAAGTGAACGGGGGGGGGGGGGGGGGGTTCTGTAGGTTCATCTCCACCCTCCCTATCCTTCCCTGCAGCATCACACCCACAGCTGCCCCCATGTGCTGGGGAGGCAAACCACAGACCTGGCTCATTCTGCACAAGCAATACAGACTAATGAGGTGATTTGCATATTACTGCATATGATTTGCATGCAGCCCTAAGCATCCCTGTGTGGGGCTGGAGTAGAAGGCTAGAACTGCCCTGCGAAGTGATGAACCTGCTGCCAATCTGAGGGGAAGGGGGACTGCCCAGCCAGTTTGTGCCCCAAGCCTGAGCCTGGAGTTCCTGCCTTGCCCCATAGCTCTGCATCTCCCTCCCTGTTCCCTGTGTGGATCCTGCCCCCATATCGTGGATCCATGATATGGATATCATGACTTTTAAATATGGATATGACTGTTAAAAACAGAGATCAAAGATGGATATGACTTTCATGCTTCTGGTTTTCTCTTTCCATCCTTCCTTACTGTGTATCCACATGTGAACATATCGCATAACTGACATATGTGATATCTTTTAACATTCTCATTACTATATTAATCACATCCCAAAAAACCTGGAAATTTTCTAAAACAAAAAAATTACAGTTTAAAAAACCATTAAAGGCAGAACCGTTTCCAAAACAAAAAGCTTTCCTTTTCAAAACCACAAAATACATTTTTCCCAAACTTAAACTCCAGAAAACATGAAAATTAATTACAGTTGCAATTTAAAAAACATTTAACATACAACAAAAATTAAACGCCAAAAAGCGTGGAAATTTACAGATTTTCTACCTGTATTCCATAATTTACCATCAACATTAATGCTATATATATACTTAATTCCTTCCCATACATACTCTTATTATTTATCACTAACTAAACTATCACATTATTTCTTTATTTATCATTTCTTTATTATCAGCATTCGTCGATGAACACTTTTTCAAACTCCCTTAACTCTGTCTCTTTGAGCAGAATTGCAT
The DNA here is from genome assembly GCA_003113815.1 of Sphenodon punctatus. Classification (NCBI taxonomy): domain Eukaryota; kingdom Metazoa; phylum Chordata; class Lepidosauria; order Sphenodontia; family Sphenodontidae; genus Sphenodon; species Sphenodon punctatus. Next base: position 1,524,511 of record QEPC01002794.1, read on the forward strand.
TGTGTACAACAAATTGTATAAAGTTGTCTACACTGACATTGTCAACAGTTAATTGTATAATATGTATACATTTGTTAGACATTGTGAATGACAGAGTTATGGCAGTTTGAAAAAATTGTTAGCGAATTATGATAAAGAAATGATCAATTAAGAAATAATGTGATAAATAATGAGTAAGTATGTACAGTAAGAAATTAAGTGTATATATGTATATTACATGAATATTACATAAATGTTGATGGTAAATTATGGAATATAGATAGAAAATCAGTAAATAATTTCCATGCTTTTTGGCATTTAATTTTTGTTGTATGTTAAATATTTTTTTAATTGTAATTAATTTTCATGTTTTTGGGAGTGTAAGTTAGGGGGAAATATATTTTGTGAAATGGTTTTGAAAAGGAATTTTTTTTGTTTTGGAAACGGTTCTGCCTTTAACGGTTTTTTAAACTGTAAAGTTTTTTGTTTTAGAAAATACTTCTGCATTTGGTTTTCCTTTCCTACGTATGGTACTTTAAATTTGTCTTTGTTAAATCTCATTCTATTGCTTTAAGCCGAAATCTCTTAATTTTTCAAGGTCCATTTTGAATTATAACCCGATCTCCTTAAAAGTTTGCAATCTCCCTCCCCTCCTCCATTTTGTATCATCAGTAAATTTGATTATCATATTGTCTACACCTTCATCTAGGTCCTTAATGAAAATATTTAACCCACTGGACCCAGGACTAATCCTTGTGGAACACCACTTGACAAATCTTCCCAATTCAACGCTGACCCATTAATTATTACTCTGGAGAATGATTTTCAATGAGTTTTGTTTTCTGTCCCCACCTTGTTATAGTTCTTCTAGACCATATTTCTCCATCTTGCTTAAGAGGATGTCATATGGGGCTAAATTAAAAGCCATGTAGAGGTTAGGATATATTATATTCACGTCATTCTCCTCATCTACTTTAACTATTAACTTTACCAAAGAAAGAAAGATACAAGGTTGACCTGGCATGATTTGTGCTTAACAAATCCATGTTGGCTGTTAGTAATCAGTCCATTTTCCTCTAAGTGTTTAGGATGTGCTCTAATATCTTCCCAAGTATTGAAGTCAAACTAACTGCTCTATAATTCTCTGAGCCTTCTCCCCCCGCCCCCCCCTTTAAAAAAAAGAAAGAAAAAAAAAAAAGACTTTTTTGAAAAGACTGAAACAAAGTAAGTATTGAGAAATTCATAGAGAAATATCATCTGTGTTTTGGCCTAGACTGTAAATAAATTTATTATTATTATTGTATCATCTGAAGCTATTTCTTCTGCATTAAGCAGCAGACCCACAGTTTCATTAATCTTCCTTTTGTTTCTAACATACTTATAAAATCCCTTGTTGTTTCGAACTTCCCTTGTTTGTTTATAACTTACTCTGTGCCTTTGTGTTTCTGATTTTTGTCCAGACATGCTCATGCTATTTCTGTATACTTCTTAGTTATCTGTACTGCTTTCCTCTTCTTTGAGTTTGCCTTTTGGTTTTTCAGGTCCTTAAAGATCTTTGTGCAGTCATATTTGTCGTCTTCCTGTCTTTTCTTTGCAGTGGTATGATTTGCACTTGTGCTTCCATTGTTACTTCTATCAGAAACTACTAGCACTCCTGTACTCCTTGGTGGTGGGTTTTTTTTAAAAAATGTATTCTCCCCAGAGGATCCTCCTGGATGGCCAGTTCTTTACAATGGGGTTAGATCCCCACAATGACCAGTAGGAGGCAGACTTCCCAGTTTTTTCCTGGAGCATGCTCAGAAGGAATCAACCCCATCTACTCTAGTTCAACTGCCTCCACGCTAGTAGGATGTGGACTTTCAGCCCTCTGTCTGTTAAGGTGAATTTTCCTGTTTGGAACTTAGAAATAGGGAACAGCAGCTCATATTTGGTGCTGGGGAAGTACATACTCTCCTCGTTCACCCACCTCTCACAAGAGAAAACGAGGATCTTTGTTTTTCCACCCCGCTTCCAGATGGCATGGTGGACGAGAAGGGTGGGGAGACAGAGCTCCAGCTGGGACTCGGTTTTTGCTTATCTCTCCACTACAAGCCCTGCTGAGTATCTACAGAGGCTCCGGTGAGCTGCTTCCCATCCAGAAGGAGCCTTCTCTAAACAGCAGCTGGAAAAATGAAACTCAAAGCATCTTGAAGCCCACGTAGCTCATAGCAGACACTGAGATGCCAGAGTGCATCCATCAGCTGCAGAAGGAGCAGGCTGAGACAGCACCCTGTGCAGCAAAGAATTTAGTCACCAGGAGTGACTCACCCTGCACAGAATGGCCACCAGCAGACAGTGGCGGACTGGGAGAGCCTCAGAGGAAACATCAGAGGGTGCTGTGGAAACAGTAAGCCCCTCCCCCACAATGAGCCCCCAGTGCTGGACCCCCATATGGAGGTACTGAGAGAGATTGTGGTATCTCTCCAAGATCTGAAGCTCTATAAGTGCAAGCGGGTTACTGCCAAGGCCAAGCGGGTTACTCCCCTCCTTATTAGGGGAGATCCCAGCCAGCTGGGAGAGGGAAGAGCTCTGTGGATTAAAAAAAACACAAAACAGACGCACCCTCTGGATTCCCTAGAGGGAGGGAAAGGGCCCCTCCAGAACCCCTATAACGGAGGAAGAGGAAGCATCAGAGACCCTGGATTCTGAAGGCGCTCGTGCGTCGAAGGGCGAAGAGGAGCAGTCCCCTCTGGAGAAGGGGCAGTTAGAGGATCCTCCTTTTGACCCCTCCTCAGACCCAGACAGGGAGTTCCTTAGCAAATACAGAGACCAGATTTACAAACTGGTCATTAAAGCCCTTCACCTCTGAGAAAAGAAATCAAAACAAGACTCCTCAGAATCTTCAGGGGAGGAGTCCAAGAGAGAATATATCCCAAGGCTAGAATATATCCAAGGATAGAGGCATGATGTTAGATAAGGCTTAAATACGAATCAGTTAAAAAAATGGCAACTCCACAATAGAATTAAATGAATAAATCCCAAGAGGCTCTATACTCTCTTTCTAGGAGCAAAGAAGCACTTCTAGCCACCCCTAAGGTTGATATGGCAGCAGCCTCGCTGGCAAGAAAATAGGTGTTCCTGACAGAGGGGGAGTGTTACCCAAAGGATACCACAGATAAGGGGATCGAGGTCAGCCTTAGGAGAAATTATGATGAGATCTCAGCAGTCATTAAGATGGCCATAATAACTTCTTTCTTTTCCAGGGCCTTAATTACCTGCATTAAAAGGGCCAGAGATCCCAACATCTCTGAAAATAACCAGAATTTTGGCAACGAGAATCCAGCTGGTGTACACGCTTCATAGCTGATGCCTCCACAGACGTTCTGTGCTGGGCAGCTGGGGCAGTGGCCTTTAATGTGGTGGCATGCCGGAGATCAGAGGCCGGCTCCTAGAAAGGAGATAATACAGCAAAAAACACTTTGGTAGCAGGCCCCTTTCAGGGAACTAAGCTATTTGCAGTCTGCTTAGAGAAGGTGCTGGCTGATGCCTCTGACAAGTGTGAAAAGCAGACTTTGCAGAATTTTGGTAACCCTAAAAAGCCCTTTTGGCCCTACAGCACAGGGTACACACCAGCAGGTGGCACCAGAAGACCTTACTTTGCTTCCAGAGGAAATTAGACCAGAGGAACCCCTAGATGGAACAGAGAGGTGGGAACAGGAGGTGAGCCCAGAGCCAAACAAGAATCTGGTGTGAGTCATGCCAAATCAGATGCATAACTATGGGGTATGGTACCAGGCAGAACCCACAGTGATGGGGGCAGATTATGTCTCGTTGAAAAAAAAATAAATGGCTAGAGACAACAGTGGATGTGTGGGTACTGCGAACCATACAAATGGGATGCACAATAGAATTTCTTCATTCCCACTTTTAACCTCTTATTTTGTTTCTCCAGTTTCAAGAAAAAAAGGAAAAACATTCAGCAATGCTGACGAAGATAAACAGACGGTGGGCCATCTAGGCAATAGAGCCAGTGCCATGAGAAGAACAGGGAACTGGCCTATGTTCCCTCATTTCTCTTGTTCCAAAGAAGTTGCAGGATTGGAGGGCGGTGTTGGATCTCAAGATCCTGAATCAGTTTGTGAAAGTCCAAACATTCAAAATTGATTTGAATTGCTAGTCTTGCAATAGCACAGAACGAATGGTTGACGTCCTTAGATCTGAAAGAGGAGTACCTCCAGGTGCCCATTCTTCAGAACCACAGATGCTGTGTTGCATATGTGAACCTGAACCAGCATTGGCAGTATACAGCCCTGCTGTTTGGCCTGGCCACCTCGCCCAGAACGTTCACAAAGGTCCTTTTACTTCTCATTGTAAGCCTGAGGAAGGAGGGAATTCAATTACATCCCTACCTACACAACATCCTGATATGGTAGCCATCAAGAGACAAGTTGGTAGTGTACCTGAACAGAATCATCCAGTACTTGCAGGATCACGGATTTGTGGTGAACCTAAAGAAAAGCCATTTTGTTCCCATGCAGACTCTAGAGCAATTGGGGGGTAATCCTGGACACCCACCAGTACAGGGTATTTTTTACCAATCCGAGATGAGAAAAAGTGTGAGCGCTAATGTCACAGATCGGGGAGAGCCACACAGTGAGGTTAAAAGCCCTAGTGAGCCTGATAGACCTCATTATCTCCTGCCTGACTTGCATTGGGCTCGATTCCACACGAGACCTCTTCAGCATTTCCTCTGACCCTGGTAGGACACGGGGTGAATTCATGGGTATCAGTACCCCAGTTGGTGAAAAAATCCTTAATGTGGTGATTGGAGGAAGATGGTTTGCAGTTGGGGGCCCTGGTGACAGAATCTGACAGTGTGACCATTATGATGGATGCAAGCCTCCAGGTTTTGGGGGGGTACACACCCAACAAAAAGCAGTTTAGGACAGATGGCTATCTTGGGAGAAGAGACACCACGTCAGTTGACTGGAACTAAGGACTATCTACCTGTCTCTGAGGAACTTTGCTCCAGAGATACGAGGAAAACATGTCCTGGTGTGCATGGACAATACGGTGCCAAAGGCCTATGTGAATCACCAGGAGGGTTCCCAGTTGAAAGCTCTACATCAGAAAACCACCATCCTGATCAGATGGGCAGAACGCAACATAAATTTGCTGATGGCAGTTTACTTCAAAGGAAAATCAAATGTACAAGCAGATTGGCAGAGCCAGAATGCCATAGATCCTGGGGAATGGAGCCTCAGCTCGAAAGGTGTCCATCATCATTTTGGAAAGGTTCGGGCTTCCAGTAGTAGACTTGTTTGCATCAACAACCAACGCAAAAGTAAACAAGTGCATCCCTCATTTCTCGGACCACCAAGAAATGGCGTTGGACTCTCTCAGTGAACCATGGCCTCGGAGATTGATGTACGCATTCCAGGATGCTAGCCAAACTCGGATGGGAGCACACCCTCATGATAATGATCATGCCCTTTTAGCAAAGGAGACAATGGTTTGCAGACTTCTAGGAAATGAGTGTAGAACCCCCATTTCCATTGCCGATAGAACCCAATCTACTCACTCGTTCCTCCTGAAATAAAAGAAACCCGAACTCCAAAAAATGACAGCCTGGAATTTGAGCAGAGATTTCTGAGGAAATTGGAGTATTCCCGGGAGGTACTGGACACTTCACTTCAATCCAGACACCCAACAACAAAATGCATTTATCAGGGCACCTAGTCGGTCTTTGCACAATGGTGTGAGAGCAAGAACGTCAGACCAGTTAAAGCCTCTACGAGTTCCATACTGGACTTCCTCTAAGAGGGTTTAAACAAGGGTTTGAACAACAAACTTAATATGTTGCAAAGACAGGTAGCAGCATTAGACGGTGTCCTTTGCTCAGTGCAAGGTTGCAGGGTAGCAAGTCATCCCCATATTAGACATTTTCTGAAGGCCTCAAAAGTAAGTTCCCCTCTGGTAGTACACCATTTTCCTTCATGGAATTTGAATCTGGGAGTGAGGTCCCTTGCTATGGTTCCTTTATTTTTGTCAATAAAGTGGCTTTCCTGATGGGCATGACCTCAGCCAGGAGAGTTTCCGAATTGAGTGACTTGTCGATAGAACCTTCTTTTTGCATTTTTAAAGAGTCTTCAGTGGTACTTAGGGTAGACCTGGCTTTCTGCCCAAAAGTAAATTCCCTTTTTCACAGGGAGAAAGATGTGGCCTGTCCTTCTTTTGTCCTAACCCCTCGCACCCACAGGAGCAAATATGGCATATACTGAGTGTCAAAAGAGCACTGAAGGTGTGTATTGACAGGACAGCCCCACTTAGGAAGTTGTCTTCTGTGGTTGTGGCCTGTACTCCCCAGAGGAAAGGGCAAAGAGTTTCCAAACCTGTATTTGCCCATAGGATGTCTCTGCATTATGGAGGTTTATAGAGCAGAGGATAAGGTTCCCCCTCAGAAAGTGGTTTTACGTTCTTTACGGGGAGCAGCATGTCTTTAGGAATTCTGCCTCCTATGGGGAAATGTGTCAAACAGCCACCTGATCATTGGTGCATACCTTTACCAGACACTATAAGACCCCTTTACAGGATTTGGCTGAGGCTACTTTTGGAAGAAGAGTTCTCCAGGTGATTCTGTAAATCGGGGGAATCCTCTCTCTATTTGATGCGGGGGGGGGGGGTTTTGGGCCCTCCATGCCTGTGTTTATGGGATATTGCTTTGGTATGCCCCCATGGTAAAGAACTGGCTGTCCAGGAGGATCCTCTGGGAGAAAGGAAAGTTGTGTTTTTATCTTGGCAATTTTTCTTCTACGGGGGATCCTCCTGGATGACCATTTGCCTGCCCAGAGATATATAAGTTGGTAGATTTTTCTGCAGGTTCTTTTGTTTGTTGGTGGTTAAGAATTGCGGTATTCAGTCCCCTGTAGTCAGTTGCAAGCTTGAGGTTGCTAATCGAATTTCTACAGGAATCCAAGTTAGTGATTAGTAGGGCTTTTGGAACTTCTGGAGTAGAAGGGGCTGATCCTTCTGAACATGCTCCAGGAAATATTTGGTAACTCTGCCTCCTACTGGTCATGGTGGGGATTTAACCCCATTGTAAAGAACTCTGCCCATTTAGGAGGATCCCCTGTAGAAGGCGAATTCCCAAGTTAAGGACCCAATTTTCCTTTCTGATACTATTCATTTATTTATTTATTTTAAAAAATTATACCCCGTCCCTCTTGCCACAGGCAACTTAGGGCTTTATGTGGGCATGAGGTGAGCTATGGAGCTGGAAAGGGACTGAGGTGGAGCAGCCCCTGAAGCCCTGCTGGTGCAGATTGCTCTTGGTGCTTTTTTGCCTGACACCAAAGAGGCTATAAGCCCCAGAAAGCTTTGAAGAGAAACACAGCTGCCTCTGCCTGGTTGGCCCTGGTTTGCCTGAGGAAGCCCCTTCAAGGGTGTGGATGTCTCTGGTAGCAGGACGTTCCCTGTCTGACTGGTCTCCAGGAGCTGGACCAGCCAGGGATGAAATTGATGAGCATTTTTCTTTGTTATTTCCCAGAGGGTAATCTGCATAACCCAGCTCTCTTTGAGGGACGAAACCCTGTAGTATGGGAGATGGTTGATGAGTATCTGGAGATAGTACAGCAGTATCCTTGCCCGCTGTCTTATGTCCGGGCTCATCTCTTCAAACTCTGGCATCACACGTGAGTACGGTGCTATTGTATGGTAGGAGTCCACCTCTCCTCCAGTACCATGCTGCAGGCTTGGCTGATGCTCAGCCTGTAGGAAAGAAGGATCATTCTGCCCAGCAGTGGTTCAGGCAGATCACTGCTTTCTGGGGAGAGCAATGTTGGCTAAAGCCTGTAATCTTTACAGTTACAGGCAGCTCTGGAAAACTCCTGAGTTTTACAACATGACAGATACAGCTCTGGGTGTCACCAGATACAGTCAGCCTCAAAAAGCCTCTGATTTATAGGCATCCAGCTACTGGCTTAATATTCATAGATCCTAGGCCATTCACCTGGATCATTCACCTTTTAATTAAAACACTGCCACTGTAGTTCTTGCTTTAATCACTGAGAACCTAAAATGCTGCTATGACTTTATTTTCCTCTGGTATTGTACATCCATGTCATCAGAGAGGATAGGATGTAAGGCAGGACTTCTTAGATAATTCTGATTTCTCCCAGGGCCTCCGGGGCAGCCATTGTCAGAACATTGGGGTTAGGTTTCACCATGCAGACATCCCAGATTATTTTTTAATTTTTTTACTGAACATGCTCAGACTGGATCTAACCCTGCCTCTCTAGTCAAGTATCTGCCTCAGACCAAGTAGGAAGCAGACTCCATCTCTTCCTGAACAGTGTGGCACCTGAAAAGGATAACGCATATAGTCAAGTGACGCAGGCTTTTCCCTTCTCCCATACAAGTCCCTCCTTCAGCCCATCCCACTTTTCAGGGTTAGGGGGAAGGCCAAGTGCCAGTGACTTCCCACTGGCAGTCTCCATGCAGTTCCCCTCAGTGGCACATATACTAGCAGCTCTTAGAACAGCCCCAGGACCCCCTCATTGGAACCGGAGACAGGCGCTAGGTCTCTTCTGAAACCCAGTGGAGGGCAATTTTCCCTGTCTACAGCTGCAGACTGGGAATCCCAATGTGCCTGCCCTGTCCTCCCCCTGTTGGGACTGGAGGATTCATGCCTATCCAAACTCAGTCAGCGACCAGGGGCTCTAAAGAACAGTGACTTACAGCAGCAGAGCCCAAAGTGGTGTAGTGGCAGCAGCCATTAAGCCTAATAACCTAGTCAGCCAGTTTCATTTTCCTCCCAGCCCGCCCCCAGTCACCCCAAAATGTTGTCCACATGGAGGGGCTTTGTTGGCACTGCCCAGAGGAAGGAGGAGAGAGAGTCAAATCAAGGGGAACCCTAGAATGCTCCCAGGGGCCCCTCAGAGCCAGACCCTTCCCCAACTGAACTCTTCCAGGCCATTCTGGGCTCACTAAAGGGCTTAAACAAAAAGTCCAAGACTAACATACCCCTTATGGTGCATCACAAACACAAACAGCCCTTTAAGGGGAGGTCCAAAAAGTCTGGAAAGGGCACACAGCCAGCCCCCAAATGGGGCAAAACACTCTTAACTTCTCTAAGCTTGTCTGAGCCAGAGGCTGAAGAAGGCAGGAAATCAAAGGATTCTCCGTTCCATAAGGACAATGGCCACAATCCCAAGCGGGATCCATGTGAAATCCGCGCGGTACCCACACAGCACAATGCAATCCCTATGGAGATATGTGCAGTTTGTACTCACGTGCGCGCACATAGGATGCATATGGTGTGCACGGGGCATGGGATTGCCTCCTTGAGCTCTGAAATTTCCCCACGTCCAAAAAGAAAAATTAGATTAGGGGTGCTGCTGGTGTACCGTGCACCCAACTGCCCGGCGGCATCCCTACATGCTCTTGCTGATTTGGTGTCAGATGTGATCCTCCGGAACCCTAGACTGGTGGTCCTGGGGGACTTTAATATCCACACTGACACCAATCTTGGAGGAGCGAGGCATGAGTTCATGGCCTCCATGACAACCATGGGCCTGTCCCAAATCATCTGTGGCCCCACACATGAGGAGGGACATACACTGGATTTGGTTTTCTGCACCGGCCTTGAGGCGGGGGGTCAGTTAGTAGGAGTTAAGGCTGTAGAGCCTTTGTCATGGTCTGACCATTACCTCCTTAAGACGTGCATCCTGGCGCACGATAGCCCCCGGCAGGGTGCAGGACCTATTAGATCGGTCCGCCCCCGGAGACTTATGGAACCAGATCGGTTCCGGAATGCTCTGGGGGAGTTTCCCCTGGACCTTGACACCCGCTCTGTCGATGATCTCGTAGCCTTCTGGAACACCTTGTTGGCCGAGACCATAGACAGGGTGGCTCCCAGGCGTCCGCTGCCCTCTCGAGTCTCCCGCAGGTCTCCTTGGTTTACTGAGGGTCTGCGGTGTTTGAAGCGGGAGAGCAGGCGGTTAGAGCGACGGTGGCGCCGGACTCGCGACCAGTATGATCGATCGCAGCATAAGAGCAGTTTAAAGGCTTATGCTGTGGCGGTGCAGGCAGCAAAGAAGCAGTTCTTTGCTGCTCTTATTGCATCTGCAAAGTCACGTCCAGCGGAGCTTTTCCGGGTGGTGAAAGGCTTGGTCAGTCCTGCCTGCCTCCGCCTGGACCTGGAGCAATCCAGTGACCGCTGTGACCGGTTTATCGAGTACTTTGTAGATAAGATCGCTCGCATCCGCCACGATTTCGGCACCACAGTTATTGCAGAGGATCATCTTGGGGCTATGGATGCCCCGTCCTGTCCTGTTTTGTGGGATCGGTTTCAGATGGTGTCGCCTGCCGATGTGGATTCCTTGTTGGGATCTGTTCGTGCCACTACTTGTGAGCAAGATCCATGCCCGTCCTGGCTGGTGAAAGCCAGCCAGGAGACGTTACGGCCGTTGTTGGCTGGGGTGGTTGGTGCCTCCCTTCGGGAGGGCAGGGTGCCTGACTGCCTAAAAGAGGCTGTGGTTAGACCCCTGCTCAAGAAACCATCTCTTGACGCTGATGCTCCTGCCAGTTATCGGCCGGTCTCTAATCTTCCCTTTTTAGGGAAGATTATTGAACGGGCTGTGGCACAACAGCTCCAGGAGCATCTGGACCACATCGGTTTCCTTGATCCCTCCCAGTCTGGGTTTCGGCCTGGGTATGGTACGGAGACGGCATTGGTGGCCTTGGTTGACGATCTCCGTCTGGCGTTGGACCAGGGTCGTCAGACCTTACTGGTCCTGCTAGACCTTTCGGCTGCATTCGACACAGTCGATCATGAGGTGTTGGTGACTCGCCTGCGGGACCGTGCTGGAATTGGCGGAACGGTCTTGGACTGGTTTCGTTCATTCCTGGCCGGGAGAACTCACCGGGTGGTCTTGGGGGAGTGTACGTCTTCCCCCCGGGACCTCACGTGTGGAGTCCCGCAGGGTGCCATTCTGTCCCCCCTCTTGTTTAACATCTATATGCAGCCGTTAGGGGAGATCGTGAGGGGGTTTCAGGGCATGCAGTGTCATCAGTATGCTGATGACACTCAGCTCTACCTCTCCTTTTCCACCGACCCAGGCCATGCAGTCTCCTTATTTTCCCAGTGCCTGTCAGCTGTGGGGGCTTGGATGAGGTTGAGCCATCTGCAACTGAATCCTGACAAGACGGAGGTGATGTTGGTGGGCGAGGGCTTGGGGAGCCTGGGGGTGGTTGAATCTCCTCTTGTTGGGGGGGTTCGCCCCCCCATGGTGTCTCAAGTGCGGAGTCTGGGTGTGCTCCTTGATTCGCGGCTCAGCTTGGAATCTCAGGTTGTGGCCGTGGCGGGGAGTGCGTTTCGGCAGTTACATCTTGTCCGGCGGCTTCGGCCGTATCTCTCAGACTCCGACCTCGCCACTGTCATCCATGCCTTCATCACCTCGAGGCTGGATTACTGCAACGCGCTCTACGTGGGGCTGCCCGAGAAGCTGGTCCGGAGGTTGCAGCTGGTGCAGAATGCCGCGGCCCGTCTCCTGACGGGGGCGGGTCGCAGGGAGCACATGACACCAGTGCTCCGGGCTCTGCACTGGCTGCCTATAAAGCACCGGGCCAGGTTCAAGGTGCTGGTTTTAACCTTTAAAGCCCTTCACGGCCTAGGCCCAGCCTATCTGCGGGATCGCCTCACTCCCCATGTACCCGTGCGACCCTTGAGATCGTCCGTGGGAGCCTTTTTGGAGGTTCCCCGGGTGAGGCGGGTGGCCACTGATGTTAGATCTTTTTCGGTGGTCGCCCCTGTGCTGTGGAATTCGCTTCCGGAGGAGGCTCGGCTGGCGCCCACTCTCCTGCTGTTTCGGCGTATATGTAAGACCTGGCTGTTCCGTCAGGCTTTTGGCGGGGGGTAGGGGTGGGGTGGGGGTGGGGATAGGGATGGGGGTTTTCCCCATGTAGTGTATTTTAAATTGTTTTAAAATTTTATTATTGTTTTAAATGAAATGTTGTTCACCGCCCCGGGCTGCCCTGTGGGCAGGAGGGGCGGGATATAAATTTAAAAATAAAAAAAATAAAAATAAAAAACCCCAAAAGAAAATGCAAAAGAGCACCTTCCAGCAATCATCAGCTGAGGAAGGAGAGGTGGTTAATGATGATAAACAAGACTCAAATCACAAGTCCTGGAAGAAGTTGGAGAAAGGCCAGAAACTTGACATCGCTGGACTGGAGTGTCAAGATCCTGATAGGGGTTTTCCCCTAAAATACAGAAAAGAGCTGTACAAAGAATTTCAAAAGGCACTACAAATGAGAACTAAGAATTCCAAGGAGGAATCTCTAGTGAGGATTCCTCTAGGGAATACGTGCATAGATCTCAAGGGAAATCTGATCCGCTCAGAATGGTGTCTGCCAGGCAGCATCATCAGGCTCAATAAAGTTCAAGAGGCATGGTATACCTTTTCTAAAACTAAGTATGCTGTATTTAAAACCTCTAAAGTGGGTGTAGTAGCGGCCTCACTAGCCAGGCAGTCCATTTTCCCTGCACAAGGAGAAATTTACCCCAAACGGATCTGTATGCCCACCATGGCATCTTACTGTGCCAGGTCTCTCATGAGATGGTTCAGGAAAGGTAAAGATCCCCATATATCTGCCAAAATGTGCAGGGTAGTCATAGAATCTTAGAGTTGGAAGGGACCGCGGAGGTCATCTAGTCCAACTTTCTGCAGGAAATCCACAGCTACAGCATCCCTGACTGATGGCGTTCCAGCCTCTGTTTGAAAACCTCCAGCAAAGGAGAGCCCACCACCTCCCTAGGCAGGCTGTCCCACTGTCAAACAGTTCTTACCGTTAGGAAGTTCTTCCTCATATTTATCTGAAATTTGCTTTCTTGTAATTTGAGCCCATTGGTTCTAGTCCTTCCCTCAGGAGCAACAAAGAACAAGTCTGCTCCGTCTTCTGTGTGACAGCCCTTTAGATATTGGAAGGTGCTATCCTGTCTCCCCTTAGTCTTCTCTTCTCCAGGCTAAACATACCCAGCTCCTTCAACCTTTCCTCATCGGACTTAGTTTCCAGACCCCTGACCATCTTTGTCCCTCTCTTCTGAATCCGTTCCAGTTTGTCAATGTCCTCCTTAAAATGCGGTGCCCAGAACTGGACACAGTACTCCAGAAGAGGTCTGACCAGTGCAGGAATAGTGTAAAACTATTACTTCTCGTGACCTGGACACTATGCTTCTGTTAATGCAGCCTAAAATTGCATTAGCCTTTTAGCGGCTGCAGTCACACTGCTGACTCATGTTCAGCTTATGATCAACTACAACCCCAAGATCCTTTTCACATGTACTGCTGCCAAGCCAGGTATCCCACATCCTGTATTGTGCATTTGATTTTTCTTACCTGAATGCAGAATCTAACGTTTCTCTGTTGAATTTCATTTTATTCGTTTTGGCCCAGCTTTCCATCCTGTCAAGATCATTTTGAATCTTATTTCTGTCTTTTAAGGTGTTAGCTATCCCTCCCAGTTTTGTGTCATCTGCAGATTTGATAAGCATCCCCTCTACTCCAACATCTTTAGTAATGACTTGGATGACGAACAAACAGTACAGGGCTCAGAACCGAGCCCTCAGGCACCCCACTCGATACCTCCCCCCAGATTGATGGGGAGCCATTTATGAGTACTCTTTGGGTATAGTTCTTTAATGAGCTGTAAATCCACCTAACAGTAGTATCATCTAGCCCTTATTTAACCAACTTGTCAAGAAGGATATCATGGATGGCTTTGTCAAATGTTTTGCTGAAATCAAGATATGCTATGTCCATGGCAATCCCATGATCTACTAAACTAGTAACGCGATGAAAAAAGGAAATAAAGATTAATCTGGCATGACTTGTTCTTGACAAATCCATGCTGACTCCTAATAATCACAGCATTGTTTTCTAAGTGCTTACAGATTGACTGCTTTATAATCTGCTCTAGAATCTTTCCAGATATTGATGTCAGGCTGACTGGTCCAGTCTGTAGTTTCCCAGATCCTCCCTTTCCCCGTTTTTGAAGATAGGGACAACATTTGCCCGTCTCCAGTCTTCCAGCACCTCACCCATTCTCCAGGAGTTCTCAAAGATTATATACAGAGGTTCCGAGATTACATCTGCAAATTCCTTCAGTACCCTGGGATGTAATTCATCTGGCCACAAAGATTTGCAGTCGTTTAAAGTAGCTAGGTGTTATCTTACCTATCCTGAGCTGCAATTCCTTCCCTTTATTATTAGTACTACTCTTGCCGGGTTGGACATCATTTCCCTTGTGGGGAAAAACGGAGGCAAAATATCTCCTGGGTAGCCAAGGCAATAGCAACTAAAGTGACTGCCCCCCAATGTTTGTGGTTACGATCTTGGAAGGGTGACAACCACGCAAAAAACCTACTAATTTCTGTCCCTTTCCAGGGGGGAAAATTACTCGGAATGTGCTTAGATAAAGTGTTAGAGGAGGCCTCTCAAACATAAAAGACACACCCTGCCAAGGTAATAGCAAAAAGCCCTTTCATCTCTTTGGAAGAGGGGGATTCACAGGCTCCTCATTTCGGAGACGTTTCCCCTAGAGCCAGTATAGAAATAATAGAAGACAACAGGAAGCATCCAGAGGCTGGTGGCAGAGAACAAGAAACTCAGGAGGGATTAATAGATCTAATTTCAAGTCCAGTACCCATGCGGCCAAAACAGTTGTGATGCCAGGGGCACTCTCAGCAGAGATCCTCAACACAGGAGGAGGGCTTCAAAGTTTCTCCAATGTATGGGATCGGTCTGTCTTGGTCTAACAACAATAAAAAGAGACTATGCTGTAGATTTTTGCAGTTACCCAAGAGAGTCTTTTACAATTTCTCCGTTTTCGAGAAAACTAGAGAAACACAAAGCAATGTTAATTGCAAGATAAGCAGAGATAGGGGCAATAGAGGAAGTTCTATCAGAGGAGAGAGGAGTAGGACTCTATTCTATTCCTAGTAGCGAAAAAATCCGGAGACTGGAGGGCTGTATTGAATTTGTGAAATTTGAACCGATCAGTTGATGACAAACCTTTCAAGATGGAGACACTAAAAACCATTTGTATTGCTCTTTCACAGGACGAGTGGATGGCTTCCTTAGACCTGAAGGAGCGTACCTTCATGTCCCAATGCGGGGGAACCATCGCAAATGATTGAGGTTTACATGCGACAAAATGCATTGGCAGGATGGAGCCCTGCCATTCGGGTTAGTATCGTCTCCTCGGACATTCACCATAGTGCTGATCCCCCTCATAGCCAATCTCTGTTTGGAAGGGATACACATTCACGCATACTTAGATGACCTACTGATCTGATCTGTGTCGAAACGGCATTGGAGGATCTCTACAAGACAATCTGCTACCTGCAGAACCATGGATTTGTACTGAAACTCCAGAAGAGCAACCTACAACCGTCTCAATGCTTAGAACAGCTAGGCATCATTCTGGACACTCACCAGATGAGAGTGTTCGCCCTGCAGGTTCACTGGAACAAGATTCTTCATCTCATATTGCAGGTACAGACTGACAACACATTGAGACTAAAGTTCCAGGTTACAGGGACTTTTGATAACCTGCATGCAACTGGTTTCCTGGCCCACATTCCACACCAGAACTTTCCAGATGACCCTCCAACTGTACCAGGATCAGTTGACAGGGGGTCTCAATCCCTGGGTGGTGATCCCTTGGTGTCTAAAGGTGACAGTGTCTAAAGGTGAAGTGGTGACAATCAAGGACACTGTTTGAACCGGGAACTCTGCTAACAGACCCTCAATGAGTGATTATAACCATTCATGCAAGTCTGACGGTGTGGGGAGCCCACACAGAGAACAGATCGATTCAGGGACTCTAGTCCAAGAGCGAGTCAGCACGCAGTATCAATTGGCTCGAACTGAGGGTGATCCACTTAACCCTGCTCAACTTCAAAAGTGACATAAAGGGTTTTCATGTGTTGATCTTCACTGATGCCACAACGGCCAAGGCCTATATAAACAACCAAGGTGGCTGTATAAACAATCACCTTCACTAAACAAGCTGGTGCAATCCCTGATTCATTGGGCAGAGATCAGTGTTGGTTCCATCAAAGCGCTGCACATTCAGGAAGTGGAGAATGTGCAAGCGGGCTGGCTCAGTCGACAACCAATAGTCCCGGTGGAGTGGCCACTGAGTCATCAAGCATTCTCTCTGATAGTGGACAGGATAGGGCAGGGGTGGGGAACCTTTTCTGTCCTGGGGGCCATTTTGAAAATGAGTACAAGCTCTGAGGGCCACGTAGAGGTTGGCGGCGGGGGTGCTTTTCTGGTGTATTAAAGAAAAGGAAGGCCTAGATCATGGATTTGTGCCATGGATCTGTCCCCTACCCTTGTGTGCATGCCCTCCTCTCTGCTCCCTTATCCTGAACTCAGTTTTTCAGTGCTTAGGGGTAGAGACTGGATCGAGGGCCCAAATCCAGGCACTGGGAAGGGGCCACATAAAAACATGCCAATGGCCGCATTTGGCCCCCAGGCCTAAGGTTCCCTACCTCTGGGCTAGGGGAACCCTCGATGGATCTCTTTGCCACAAGGGACAGTGCAAAAAACATCCAAATTCATGTCCTCATTACCAAAACTTGGGATCCATGGGAACCAATGCCCTGTCTCAACCATGACCAAAGGGACTTCTCTATGTATTCCTTCCATTTCCCCTGATCAGCAGGACCTTAGGGACATTGAAGGTGGAGGAGGTAACAATGATCTTAATCACCCTGTTCTGGCCATGGAGATTGTGGTTTCTGGACCCTCTGAGCCTGGCAGTAGCAGATCCCCTTCACAAAACAACACTCAAAAATCTATTGATGCAAGGCCCAATCATACATGAAAATCCAGGCATGTTCAAGTTAATGGCATGGAGTTTGAGCACAGAGTACTGAGGAGATTGGGCTATTGGGACAAGGTGTTAAAGACTTTACTGTCCTCTCAATGTGTCTCAGCAAGGTGCATATATTGGCATACATGGCAAATCTTTGCTCAGTGATGCTCTCAAAAGGGATTGAGACTGTCTAAAGCCACCATAGCAGGTGTCCCTGAGTTTCTACAGGCAGGTTTAGACAAAGGGCTCAAGGCAAACACCTGGGCATGCCAGATAGCAGCTCTGGATAGTGTCATACAACTTGTAAGCAACTAAGTTATTTCCACCAGTTTCTCATTATTTCCCTTCTTGGTATTAGAACTTGGTCCTGAGGGCGTTACTTAAGCCCCCCTCAGAGAGGTGTGTCTATTTTCTTTCCCTGAAGGTAGCTTTTTCAATAGTAATCACTTCTGCTCGGAGGGTGTCAGAGCGTAGCGCTTTATCCATAGAGCTACAGTTCTGTGGTCATTAGAGGAATCAATCTTTTACGTTTGGATCCGGCCTTTTTATCTAAAGTGAATTCCCTGATTCATAGAACCAAGAAGGTTCTTTTACCCTCTTTTTGTTCTAAGCCCAAGCATAGTAATGGCTAAGTGTGCAGTACTTGGACTGAGAAGTAGGGTGGGACCCTGGTTCTAGTCTCGCCTTAGCCAGAAACTCACTGGGTGACCTTGAGCCAGTTACATTATTCTTTCAGCCTAACCTACCTCACAGGGTTGTTGTGAGGATTAAAAAGTTGTGTTCATTATATGTAAAGTGCTCCAAGTGCCATGAAAACCCCTATATAATAATAAAGATTATTATTATTATTATTATTATTATAGTCAGGAAAAGATTTGGCATTCCCTTGATGTCAAATGGGCAGTGAAAATATACATTAATATACGTTAATAGGACTGAGTTTCTAACAATTGTCTTCACTGTTTGTTAAATTCAGGTTCTCTAGGCTTCCAAAACGATGATTTCTAAGTGGATTTCTTGTTGTATCGAAGAGGCTTATAGAGCCCAGGACAAGACTCCTCCTCAGTCCATTTCAGCCCATTCTCCGAGAGGGGCGGCTGCATTTCAGGCCTTCTAGTCTCATGCTACATGTGAAGAAATACATAGGAGAGCCACCTGGTCTTCTCTCCATACTTTGGTCAGGCATTGTAAGATTAATAGCTGGCAAGCTGCAGAGGCGGCCTTTGGACGTAGAGTCCCCCAGGCTGTTGTGTAATTTCTGCAAGTATCTTCCCTCCCTATTGGACACTATCGATGTGGAGGCTTTGGTACTTCCCCAATCAGTGTTCTGATGATGGCTGTCCTGGAGGCTCTGGGAGAAAGGAAAATTGGGTACTCACCTGGTGAATTTTCCTTCCATAGGGCCTCCAGGACAGCCTTCAACCCACCGTTGATATATACTTGGTTAAGTGTTTACATATCAGAATTTTCTCTTGCCACGCCATTCAGTGAGCAAACTGTTTTCTTGTTCCTAGAAACTTTAGGCTAATTTGAGTGCATTATGTTGAGTAGCTTGTTATGACTGGAGTGGTAGGGTTTGATCTGAGCATGCTCAGTAAAAAAAAAAAAAAAAAAAATTCCAGGATGTCTGCCTTTTGCTGGTGCACGGTGGAACCTAACCTCAATGGTCTGATGCTGGCTGTCCTGGAGGCCCTAGAGAAGGAAAATTCACAAGGTATTTCCCTTTTTTGGTCTTGAATGCTACCATTCAAGTAATGAACTTGGTAATTTTACTTGCCATTCAGTTAATGGGGCTAGTGTAATTGATTATGTTATTACTTCTGCACTTAATTGGGATTCTTTCATACAATTCTCGGTTACTTCTAGACCTGAAAGTGACCACCTCCCCTTAGCCTTGTTACTGTGGATTTTTCCATCCGCCCAAGAGAGAGGCACTAGTTCTATCATACTTCATGAACCTACTTAAGTTAGAGTGTGCGTTAAATGGTCTTCTGATCTCACCCACTTCAATTTTGCAAGAATTAAAGACCCCATGGTACTCAAGCTTAGGGTCACAATAATGCCCTTAGATTCTGATAAGCTTCTGATGTAAGGCCGGAAAGGGGCGAATCCAGCAAGAAAAGTCACTTGTGAAGGAGTTGCATGGAGTCTCCAGCCCTGGGAGGGCTGGACCACTAACATGTGGTGTCTGGATTTATCTCAGGCTGCAAGTTCACCAGCAGCTACGTGATGAACTGGCAAAAGTGAAGACGCTGGAGGGCATTGTGGGTGTCAACACTGAGCTGAAACGACGATGCCAGGTATCCGCATGCACCTCTAGCTGCCAGGACAACTCTTAAGTGTACTTGGAGCTTGTAACTATCTGTGTGACAACTTGGCTAGCTAGCTGCTGTACAGACCCCTTGGCACCATCTTCATGGTTAAAATCTTTTGTGTTCACAGCTTTGGTGATGGGTTATTTTATTTTTAGGTGAGGGTGTACGTTGGTTTAAAAGTCACTTTTGTTCTTGGAATTTAGGGCAGCAAGAATGTGGAGATTCTAAAAAAAAAACTAAATAGATTCCATTGGCTTGTAACTGTATTCTGCAGGAGGAAATAGCCAATCAGAAGGAAGGAGAAAAACAAAAGGGAGGATTGCCTTTTTTTCATTGGATCTGTCAGCCATATGTCAGGCCAGGGTGAGTCTCATGCTCTAGCACTAATCTTGGAGGCAGTTTACTGGACTGTGAGCATTACTGGACTGTGAGCATTGCCCACTTGAAATATGCTTTTCAATTTGCCTACTCCAATATAAGAATTGATGCTGAATGAAATATGAAAAATAAGACAGGTCTTTGATGATGGGGCTGTGTGAGAGACCCTTTTATGAGATCACTTTTTCCTGGGTATGTGACTCATTTAACTGGAGCTACTTGGTGATTTACCTTGGTGTGCTGGTGCCTTGTTGGTCACTTTCCAAGTAGCCTTCTTAATCCTGGCTATCGTATGAGCTAGTTTCAATCTTTTATCCCATGTGTCTAAGGGCAGCACCTCTGCAGTGGCACAGTGCTTTGTGCAGGGGGTCAGTAACAGCAACTCCAAGCATCCTCTGTGGTTAAAGTGCTATGGTAACTGTTTCAGACCCAAGGAGACGTGCATGGAAAATGGCACCCATGGGAATGGAGGAGGCACACGTGGGAAGCGAGCTCTGGAGGAAGAGGATGGGAACTTGGATCTTCTCTCTAAGAATAAACAAAAGAAGAAGTTGAGAAACCCTAATAAAAGCTTTGATCCATCTTTAAAACGTAAGATGCTGAAACTACCTAATCCTTGTTATGGTGGAGTGGAAGACTTCTGGTATTCTCCTTTTTTCCACGTATGAAGCATTTCATGCAGATGTAACAGAAGCATCTTGGAGAACCTGTCAGAATAGGAAATATAATTCTATTTGTAATAGAATTCATTATCATTCATAATTTGAGTTCATAATTCATCATAAAAGAGGCAAAATATCACTGCTTCTATACTAAAATAATAATTATTTTATTTATATAGCACCTCTCCGCTGGGTGGCACTCTGAGTGCTTCACAACATACAGTAAAATACCATAACAACTTAAAATCCATATCCTTAGATCAAAAAACCTTTGGTTTAAGAGATGAGTTAAGTCTCTCACAAATTCAGTCATGCTCCAAAAAGCATGGAAACTGCACGCCATGTAAGCAGTAGAGACGTTGTAC
This sequence comes from Sphenodon punctatus, assembly GCA_003113815.1. Taxonomy (NCBI): domain Eukaryota; kingdom Metazoa; phylum Chordata; class Lepidosauria; order Sphenodontia; family Sphenodontidae; genus Sphenodon; species Sphenodon punctatus. Next base: position 1,545,073 of record QEPC01002794.1, read on the forward strand.
AGTCTTGCATATTGTCCTCACTTAGGCTCCATGCACCCACACTTTACCTTGGTCTTTCAGCCCCAATCCTCTTCCTCTGCAGGTTGGGGGCAACACTGAAGCTGAGGACAGCAAGCTCCTCCCCACCCCAGTATTATGTGATTGATCTCCGTCTCTACTGTGGCCACAATTTCCCCTTCATTTATAGCTCCTTTCTCAGGCAGCGGCTCGACTGCATCTGCTCAGTGCACACATTATTACGGGCAGTGGAATATTTGCCTTCTTATGTCATGCAATGGCGTACTATACTGTATCGTGGGAGAACTGATGTTAATACTGCTGCTTTCAGTCGGATTTTCCTGCTTCTGCACTAACTCTGCTTCGTTCCATACTCCCCGTTGCTCAGTACTCACAAAATTAATCCCTTGTACTCAGTTCAGCTGTTTATTTTGAAATGTTATTTCTTGCCACACATTTTTAGTATACCATTTTACAATTTAGCAAACTCTCATCTCTGAAGATTTGCTTTTCCAGTAAGGCAAAAGGTGAGTGGTCACTCTTGAGAAATAATTGTGGACACAACCTATTTCAGACAGTCCTACACCACTTCTCCTTTGCTCCCTGATGTCTTTACTGCTTAAGGAAAGTGTAAGTTAAGGAGCTTTAACTTACAAGTTCTAAGCTCTCTCAAATGAATGGTTTTTTGATCTAAGAATTTCCCTGGTTTTTGAATGGGAAATGCCACAGACCAAGCTGACTTGATTGGCAGCCAGCCAGCAAGTTTCCCTTTCAGGCCAAACTTTGCTCCCAGGTGGTTTTAAAAATCTTTTTTTTAAAAATAAAAACACTATGTTGATGAAACTGACAACCTCATCAATTTCACCAGCAGGAGGAGAAGGGACTTTACTTTCAGCCCCAGTTTCCCTATTGCAAGAGTATAGTCAAGGCTTAATTGCAATATTCATTTAAATCCCCCATACCTTTTCATAACTTTGCAGATCCCTCCTCACCAAAGTGTTTTCCTTGCAGCTCTGAGTGTCCTCAGTTACGTGCCTGAAGGAATTCTGTGCAACTCGCATGCAATTCCTCAATGCATGTAACCATATACAATCTCCGTCCTGCCTCCATCCCTTCTCCCAGTGATTTTCCCTTCCAGACCCAGCTTTGAGAGTTTCACTGTGGCTGGGGGAAGTGGTTGCTTCGAAGACCCCTCCTTTTGGAAAATTTCCCTTGCATCCAGCGAGCTTTGCCATTTTCACCACAGGGTTTGATTAGAAACTGGGAGCAGTAGTCTTGTCATTTATATTTGGCAAGCAGAGCAGCCAGCCAGTTAATTTCCCTTTCAGCCCCAGCTCTGTAATTTTCAGCTGCGGAGTTGGGTTTTTTTCACCTGGGAGCAGTCTCTTCAATTTCACAACATGGTGAGGGAAAGAGGGGAGATTGCTATGCAGACCCCTTCGCATCGGAGTGTTTCCCTTGCAGCCCTGATCTTTGTCAGTTACGTGCCTAAAGGAATTCTGTCCAACTCGCATAAAATTCCTCAGTGCACCTAACTCCATACAATCTCTCTCTTGACTCTATTCTTTTACTAGGAGAGGGGAGGAAAGTGAGGAAGCCACAGAGAGAAAATGGAAAGAAGGTGAGGGGGGCTGGGTCCTCACACAGTGCTCCATTATTTCAGCCGCTCACATTGTCCTTGTATCATCATTCCACCCAGCTCCCCATTATTCCAGCCACACCTGGAGACCACCTACCCATAATTCCAACCCAATTCTAGTCACTCTCGGTGTCCTCCTATCCTTTATTAAACCTAGCCCCTCATTACTCCAGTGGCTCTGTGTCCTTCTACCCATCATTCCACCAGTTTTGTGTCATTCCAGATGTTCCTGGTGTCTTTGTACCTGTCATTCCACCCAGCCTCCCATCATTCCAGCCACTCCCAGTATCTGTCATTCCACCCAGCCTCCCATCATTCCAGCCACTCCTGGAGACTTCCTACCAGTCATTCTTCCTGCTCCCGCTGGTCTCATATCTATCATTCCATGCAGCCTTTCCCCATAATTCTAGCTGCTCCAAATAGCTTCTTACCTGTCATTCCACCCAACTCCTCTCCCCATCTTTCCATTTCTTCTATGTGGCTTCTTCGCTTTTTTCTCTTCCTGACCTTTTTTTATTCTCACCAGCACCACCTTCTTTAGCACTCCCCCACTCCCTTTGTTTCAGTTAAGCATCTGCCATTGTTTTGGCTTACTGCCCATTAGGGACTACTGGCATTCCCAAAGACCCATTACTTCCAACTGGTATTCCTGTTGTCTCTATTGTTTTCAATTAGCATTCCTTGTGCCTTGCCAGTACACCTGGGAAGTTTGCTTGAGGTCTGTACAACAATAGGGTGCAATAAATGCCTGCAATAAAATGCCATACAATTGCCTGCAATAAATACCACTCAGTTCTGTACAATGGTAGCATTCACAAAAGTTTATCTCTGGACGTGTTAAAACATTAGTGAAACAGACAGTGAAGCCTATTTTCTCACTCTCCCTATTTTCTAAAATAGGCACTTCAAAATATCAGAACTTCAGAACTATATACATTCAGGCCAGGCTTACATTTTTGATCACTGCTAAGTGTCTTAATACTGGTCCAAGAACTGTCTCTGCTTCCCCACATGCAGATTTTCACGTGAGATTGTATCCATGCCCACGTTACATTTTATCTGGGGCATGAATCCGTTATTCAAAATAATGGATCCATGCCCGCATTACCTCCTTCCCGCACATTGGGCTGGACTGGGAGGGGGGGTGCCAGGAAAAGCTTCCCCCCCCAGCCTAGTAACGCACCTTGGGACAGCGGCGGCAGTGGGGACTTCTTCAGCCGCTTCTCTCCATAGCTTTCTCTTGGTGCTTTCAGTCCCTCCCGACGAGGTCTTCCAGGCAGCTGCAGCTGGATGATATCATCCAGCTGCGGCTGCTCTGAAAGGCCACATGCATGGGGATGAAAGCAGCCAGAGGAAGCTATGGAGAGAGGCGACTGGAGAAGTCCCTGCTGCTGCCACCACCTCTGCCGCCCTCGGGTGAGTTGCTGCAAAGGAGAATCTCACTGAAATCTTACGGTGAGATTCTCCTGCACATGTTCAAATTACATGTGTATTTAAACCCACATGAGTGATAAGGCTGGATTTTTAGCTCTGTCAATCCGTGATGAAATACACGTGTAATTTCATCCTGTATGAGGAACGGGGTTTACTCACATTACCCAATCTCATGTTTGCTAGAACATGGCAGCAGCAGGGACTTCTCCAGCTGCCTCTTTCCATAGCTTCCTCTTGCTGCTTTCATCCCCTTAAAATGGGGCCTTACAGAGCAGCCCCAGCTGGATGATGTTTTCCAGCTGTGACTGCGTGGAAGACCCCATTGGGAGGGGCTGGAAGCACTCAGAGGAAGCTATGGAGAGAGGTGGATGGAGAAGTTCCCGCTGCTGCCCCTGGATGTGTTAGTAGGCTGAGAGAGGTTGGGGGCGGGGTGGCTTTTCCTGGCACCCAGCCCAATGGGAGGAGAAGGAGGTAACGTGGGCATGGATCTGTTATTTTCAATAACGGATCCATGGCCCAGATAAAATGTAATGTGGGATATAGCCCACCACTAAACTCAGTGTAAAATACTTATATGTGAGATTGAATCTCATGTGAAAATCTGCACTTAGGCAAGCAGCCTAAGTCTCCAGAAGCCAAAAAAAAGTTGCATAGGGAGAAAATGTTAATATGCTTCCAAAATTCAAACATCTCTAACCTTGTTTTTCATCTAATTTGCCTGAAATGTGGACAGATTCTACCAGTTGTACAAATGATTCTCCCTACCAGATTTCACAGCAATAGAAGAAATCATCCTATTTTATAATGAATAGAATGTTTGTGATTAACACAGTGATGCAGCCCAAGGCGCTCTAATAAAATTTATTTTAAACAGTTAAAAAGGGGAGGAAAAAATACATGGAAGAGAACCAGCAATGGCTTCTCTAAACGCAACTGGAGAACAAACGTTTCAAGGTTCTTTTTAAGGTGAGAAGGGAGGAACTCGGATTAACATCTGGAGGGAGCGAGTTCCACACTGAGGAACCCACTGCAGCAATGTCCCGAGCACCAGGTTGAGAATCCCTGACTTAGGGCATGGTGACAGGATCCTCAAGCAGCAGGTGGTATCTGAGCACAGATAGCCAATAGAGTGATACCCAGGAGCAGGGCTCGAATACAGCCAGGAATTATACTGTTCAGGGCCATAAAAACCAACAGCACAATCTTAAAATCAAAACAGTGATGTCTTTCATCTCAAGGTGTGCTGATCAGACTAGCATCAGCTATTGCAAGAATATAGTCAAGGTTGAATTGCAACATTCATTTATCCCCTGCACATTTCCGTAACTGTGTCAAATGAATTCCTTGAGACTGAAATATGTCGTAATTTTGGTCAAAAGGAATTTTTTTTAAAGTCTCTCAAAAATCTCTTCCACCCATTTGAGCATATTCTAGGTGTAAAATCCACCTATTAGCTGTAAAGCTAGGTTATTTCAGATTATAGGGACTGCTGTTCTCATTCACGTATTGCAGGATTGTCTGAAACTAATCAAATCCCTCTCTTCCAGCTAAGTATGCAAAATGCGATCAGTGTGGAAACCCGAAGGTAGGACTTCCTGTTTTCATCTGTCCCTTCCTGTATTTCTGGCAACACATGCTCATTCCTCCCTGAGAAAATAAAAGCAACAAACATGCTTTTCCAGCAAGGTCTTTGTGCTAGTTAGCCATATAATTATAACAGACTCGGGGATGAAATGGCTACCAGCGTAAAGATCACAGATCTGAATAGATTGTTCAATGTGTTTTTTCATTTCTTTCTGGAAAGAACATTTTGTGGTTTGTTGTCCTGAGCTGCTGCTCGGGAGATTTAATTGCTAAGACATTGAAGAGTTTGCTACAATATTAAATGGCAGCCCCAAAGGCACACTTGGAAGCAGTGCACCTGCCAAATGAGTTTTCACTAATTGCTATGTGAGGCCTCCACTATTTTGGTTTTTCAGGCTACTTAGATCTCAGAATTGGAATTGTGAGTGGCTTTCTTAGTAAGTTGCCTGCATTGTTTTTGTACAAACATTAGCCCTTAACCATTCCAGTGACCGAGTCCTAAATAGCATTCCTATTAGCTTTGTGGGAAATTAAAGGAGCTGATGAGGAAAGAGGCTTTGCAAGGCACACAATGAGAATCTGTCATCAGTAGCAGAGTTGGAGCTGGAGGACTTTGATTTCAAGGGGACTTCTGGCTATTGGACTGAATCTAGAATGTGAGGTTCAGTGGGGCCGATCACACACAGCACGCGCAAGCCCGGGGATGGGTGCGGGCACATGCTCAAACCATGCAGTGGCGTGCAAGGGGTATGGGGTCGATCCCACCATGTGGGTTTTCATTTTTCAAACCCTTCCCATTTTGTGAATAGCAGGAGCTTTTAAAATCCAAGAGTGAAGAAAGGGGATTTATTTATGTATTTATTTAAAGAGTATAGCTGTTCTCCTGGGAGAGGAAGGGATAGGGGCATTTGTCTGAGTACGATTGTAAGGCACACACAAACGCAGTAGTGCATGGGTGAAGAGTTTACAGGTCCAGTATATTGGTATTGTATGATCCTGTAGTCCTTTGGTACTGAAGTGGTGTTGGGTAAGAAACAGTAGATTTCTAGTGGAAAGGTTTGAGTTGGTGATGGTACCTACTCAGTCATCTTATTTCTTGTCAGTATTGAAAGGTTCCTCTTTTTCTGCTTTTGTTATCTAGGGTGCTGCTAGAATAGGTTGACTCAGCGCAATGTAAGCCATTGCCCTCAGACAGGGCAGCTTTTCTCCAATGAGTGTTTATGCTAAGTTTGCAAAACTGGTAGTGCATTTCTTGTAAACAGTTCATAGAGTTTTTCACTGAGCTAATTGATGCAAGTCTGTTTTCCAGGGCAACAAGTGCGTGTTTAACCTGTGCCGAGGATGCTGTAAAAAAAGGGCTTTTAAAGAGACAGCAGATTGTCCAGGCAAGTATAACTTTGCTCTGCTTTTCAGACAGTTGCACTTGTAAAAGCAGCATACTGTTCAAGCCATAATTAGAAAGATGAAGGCAGATGGGGAGAGAGAGTGCGGTTGGTGCATGTGTGTACGTCCTTTTACTCAGTCTGCAGAATTACAGTAGTTAAAAAAAATATTTCAGCTAAAGATCCTGAGTGCTGTTGCTGGTATGGAATTCTTACATGTAGCGTGGGCTGCTTTGGTAACCACAGAATCTTCTCTGCCTAATGAGGCTGCATCATCTGCAAGCAAACGAGAAACTTGGAGTGGTACTTTCTTCAGCTGCCTTTTGATAATCATGCCAGTCTCTGCATTTCCCCCACACTCCAGATCTTTTATATCTCTTTCCCTCCTTGCTCCTTCAGGTCACAGATTGCTTTTTAAGACCAAATATGAAAAGTCCCCTTTGTGGAAAAATGGCCTGACAGAGCTGCAAGAGACTGAAGTGACTCCGAAAGAGGCTGTGGTGGAGGTACTGCTGCTTAAGGAAACAGCTGACAGTGTCGCGTAAGGACCTGGAAATGGGTTCTCTTGGATCTGCTTCCAGACATTTGCATCCCTGGGCCAAAGAATCCCAGGTTTGGCCCATCCGCAGGTTTGTTCTAAATTCCAGATGTTTCTTAATCTTACTCAGGGAAATAGCCTGCATTTGAACCAAAAGGATGCAACTAAAGACTTTCAAGGACTAAACCAGAAGTGCTGGCCTCAAAATGCTGCAGCAGGAAGATGTTCTGAAGTCATGACCTGCCTGTTTTAAGTCTGTTAACTCTTTATGTGCAGTTATAAAAGTGGAGAATAAATCTTCTATATTAGAACAGCCTTCTGGAGCATTGAAAGAAACAAACCAAGCTGGGCTTAAGATTTCTGCAGGAATATACGGTGTTTCTCATTTGGATGAGATTCAAGAAAATGGAATTCTTGAGAATCGCAGGAAGGAAAACTACAGTCTGTTAAAGGTCACTGCAGAGTGCAGTGAATGTAATTTTTCATATTGACATAATGACAGCATGAGACGAAAGTGCCAATTAATTACTATTTATGTGCATTATAGTAATGTCTGAGGGCCTCACCTGAGACTAGGAGCCCTATTTTGTATGTATATCTCCTGGCACACAGTAAGAGAGAGACTCTGCTCTAATGAGTCTATAGTCTAAATAGACAAAGTGTGAAAGAATGAAAATTCTCAGTCTCCCTTTGCCTTAGCTCCCCATCACTAAAAGGGAATAAATATTTCTAAGAACCTGCCACTAATCAAATGATTTGCTCTTTGAAAAATGAGTCTTGGGAGTAAGTGGCTTGCCCACCACCATGCCCGAGTCTGTCAGAATAAGGAATGGAACCCCCGTCTTGTGAATCCAAGCCTATCCTTCTTATCTACCTAGTGGTGAGCTTTCCGGAGGGACTGAGCTACAGCAATAACTATTATCTGGCTTTGTCTGCATACAGGCAATGCTGCATATGCTTCCCCTGAGTACTCAAGAGAGCGCTGTCCCAGGGTACCCCCTCCATGGATTTTTCTGTATGCTATGGGGAAATTCGGAGTGAAATCTGGCACAATAACTTGCTGTTCTAAAGGGCCAGCATTTATGGAACAAAATCTCAAATCGGAATAGTCAGCTTACTCTGATCTCAGAGTCTCTCTGTTGACTACTATAGTCTCAGGGCTTACACCTGGTGTCACCCGCAGCCCTCATTACCTCACAGCTTCTTGAGAAACTTCTTTCCTGCTTGCATAATCGGAAACTGAGTTAATACATGTCATGTTTTCACCTATGAGACTCTTAACTGTAAAGAGAGTACCCCGAAGGGAGGAGAGACTGAGAAACAACTTAGAACTGTTTGTGGCACAAGTCGTAGCCCCTTAAAAGATCGCAGCTCCTTAAAGACACAAGTTACAGCTAGTTAGTACAGGGGCTTTGAGCCTCTAATTAAGAGGCAAGAGTTTTCACTTGAAGTATGAAAAATCAAATATTTGGATATGGATTATCTCTGCAGCTTGTACTTCTACCTATGCTTGCTTATAAAAGTACCTGTCCCATGTGCTAGGCACAGATAGGGCCAGACTTAGGATTTTTGCATCCCTAGGCACTTCTGAGGCTGCTGCCCTCCCTGATTTCATGTTCCTAGGCCACGCCATCCCCAAGCCATGCCAGGCTCTCGCCTTGTGGGGGAGGATGAAGAAAATTTAAAATAAAATAAAACATAAAACAATAATTTTTAAAAAATCCTACTCACCCAAAGTGGGGGGCATCCTCAACTCAACTGCTGCCCAGAAACCCAGCCTGGCACCACCCCTGGCCCCATGCTGGGTGGGGTGGAGGCAAGGATGGCTAGAGGTGGGCAAACGAGCAGGTTGTGGAAGACGGGTCAGGAGAGAGCAAGTGGGCTGGGTGGCCCACAGCACAGTGACTGGCTTCCCTGTGTGTGTCTCAGGCATGCACACACTGGGTGGTGCTATATATGATCTTTGCACATGCACAGAGAGCAAATGTGGGGGCTGGTGTGTGTGTGCCCAAGGTACGCACAGAGAAGCTGGCTCGCCTTCCTCCACTCTGAAAAATCGGGGGTAACAGAGGAGCTTTGAGCTCTGGTGGATCGAGACTGGAAAGCACAGAAGCTGATTAACCTAGACTCAACCTCAGCTTTCCGAGACCTTGGATTTGAGACTTATTTCACTAGTTTGCTCTTGAGTGAATTGGAGGCCTAGTAGCTGGCGTTTGGGGGGGAAGGTTGTACAGAAGCCAGTAGATGAATGGACAAGGACATTATAAAATCTCAATAGAGGCTTCAATAGAAGTCTGTCTGGGCTATCAAGAAGCTAGAAGTCTTCCTCAGAGCCTTCTCACATTCGGTATCTCCTTATAATGTATAGTCCAATTTAACTACAATTTTCAGGTCTTGAATCATTCCAAAAGTTTTTTTCCTAGACACTTTCACATGTTTGCAACGTCCTGTTTGAAATATGAGCCCCAGAACTGGTCACATATCCAAGTTATAGATTAAGCTTGAAGCAAGGCCGTCTCTGTACTCCTGATTTATTTTTTCATTGCTTATACATTAGAGATCACATTAGTCAACTTAGCTATGGTATTGCACTTCCAAGCCTCCAAGGAATTTCTTGGCCACTGTGGGCTGGATCACCTTTTACCAATTTGCTGGCAAGCCAGATTGCACAAAAATCTCTCATTGTGGAACCAGTGTACATGATTTCTATAGTGCAAGGGTAATCAAACTTATCAAGTTGCCACATACTCCTGGTCCGTAAAGGGAGAGGAGCTTGTAAGGGTTAGTAAATACTTGGTTTGTGCATAGGTTTGCAGGGGTGAGAACATCACTGTAGTTATCCTAGTGGTTAATTAACTGGTGTGTGTAGAACAGAGGCCCATCAGACACCTGGGAAGAGAGTACATTTGGAGTTCTCTTCCTCTATAATTGTTGTTTAATATCCTCTCCTGTTCAAGCATTCAGGCCCAACCTCCTTTCCATGGCATGAAGTCAAAGTCTTTTGATTAACAATCTGTGTGCAAGTGCTGAAGCATTTTTATGAGAGAGAACAGCTGCAGCTAAACAGCTGTGGATCAGGAGTTGATATGCTACCCAGGACAAAGCTGGAACTGATTGATTTGCACAAAAAATACAAACTAATAATGTTTAGTAGTCTCCAAGAGGAATTTAAAAATCGCCAATTCTGGTGTTAGAATTATTGGCTAACAGGTTTGGTATTTTTTTCATAGAGTTGGAAGGTACCTCAGAGGTCATCTAATTTGTTCCACTCTTGAACAGCTCTTACCGTTAGGAAGTTCTTCCTAATGTTTAACCGAAATCTGCTTTCTTGTAATTTGAGCCCACTACTTCTAGTCTTGCTTCTTCAGGGTGAGAACAAGTCTTTGGCATTCTCTGTTACTGCCCTTCAGGTAGTGGAAGGCCCTATCATGTCTCCCCTAAGTCTTCTCTTCTCTTTTTAGTCTAAACAAACCCAGCTCCTTCAACCTTTCCTCATAGGACTTGTTTTCCAGACCTCTGACCATCTTTGTCGTCCTCCCCTGAACTCGTTCCAATTTGTCAATGTCCTCCTTAAAATGTGGTGCCCAGAACCACTCCAGATGAGGTCTGGCCAGCACAGAACAGAGTGAAACTATTACTTCTTGTGACTTGGAAAAGATGCTTCTGTTAATGTAGCCTAAAATTTCATTAGCCTTTTTTTTGCGACTGCATCACACTGCTGACTTGCGTTCAGTTTGGAATCCTTTTCACATATATTGCTGCCAAGCCAGGTATCTCCCATCCTGTATTTGTACATTTGATTTTTCTTACCTAAATGCAGAACTTTACATTTATCTCTGTTGAACTTCATTTTGTTAGTTTCAGCCCAGTTTTCCAAATTATCAATATCATTTTGAATTTCATTTCTGTCTTCTATGCTGTTAGCTATCCCTCCCAGTTTTGTGTCATTTGCAAATTTAATAAGCATTCCCTCTACTCCCTCATCCAACTCATTAATCAAGTCAATTAAAGTAATCCTTTAATTGATGTCTGTTAGACTTATTTTAAACTATTTTTAGGTAGGATGTGGGGGTATATGGACAGAGGGATGATTGGGAGCAAGAAGGGGTGTGTTATAACTCTCCAGTGAGGAGATGGGGGGAGGGGAGTGGTACCATGACCCCCCCAGTGAGAGGGGGACTTGGGCATGAGGGATTATGGAGGGGTCTCCCTTCCTACTTTGACTGTTGAGCCACCTCCAAGGATGCCATGTTCAGGACATAATCTCTGCCCCCCCCCCCCCTTCTCCTTGGGGCTTTGTTTACCTTGTGAGGGTGATAGTGCTTGGGGATTGGTCATCAGGAGCCGAAGAAGGGGAGTCTCTTGGAGAGTGGGGCAGCTTTTGAACCAGTAGGGGTAAGTGTTGTACGTAGGGAGGTATGGCAGGGAGAGGAAGAAATGTTATCAGGAGAGGCACCTTGTGTTTCTGTGTCCTGCTCCCCTCCTGTCTTGGGATATTTGGGGACTGAGGCCACTAGGGCCCCTGATCCAGAAGCTTGATGTTGCTTAATGCAAGGTCAATGGCAAATAAAACGTCTGCCATCTTTGATCCTATTCAGGATGAGGCTGCTGACTTCATATGCATTACAGAGACCTGACTGAATGAAGCATCTGGGCCTATACTGTCCCAGATGATGCCAGCCAGGTACTTTGTGCAGCTTCAGCCTCGGGCTGGGGGTGGAGTGGCAGTGATCTGTTAAGAACCTTGATCTTTCGAAGGTATCTGGTGCTTGACTCATCCACTATGGAGAAGTGTCCACCATGTGTTGGATTTGGCTGGGGATGGATTGAGAATCCTCTTGGCGTACCAACCACCCTGATGCACGGCTGATTCCCTAACTGCTCTAGCCAAGCTGGTCTCAGAGGTGGTGTTGAGGTCACCCAGACTTACTGTCTTGGGTGATTTCAACATACATGCTGAAGCCAGCCTTTCAGAAGCGAAACAGGAGTTCATGACTGTATCTGGGCCGACACACAAGATGGGGCATACATTGGATTTGATTATTTGCATCAGCCTGGATACAGAGGTTCTGATTATCAGGAGTGTCATTACAACACCGTTGTTGTAGTCAGACTATTACCTTCTCCCTTCCGCTCCTTGCTCAGCACTCCTAATTTGGGTATTGTTCTGCTCCAGCCAATGAGAAGGCAGATCTTGAATCATGAAACTTTGCAGGCGGACCAGGCAGAGTCCCCTCCTTGCGGTTTCCAGTTTGAGTTCTGCCTTCAGACTTGAGTGGACTCAGATCACCTTTCTCTTCAGGAAGGGGCTTTCCTCTATCTGCAGCTGGAGTGGCTCGAGCTGAGAGTAGTCCTGCCTGCCCCCCTCCTTTTTTAGGAGGCAAATAGCAGGAGACCTCAGTCCCTGCAGACAGAGGTGACTTATCAAAGTTGACGCCTGGCAGGAGCCACGAGCATCGGGCTTCCACCCAGGGGGATTGGACTGCCCAGCTGCACCAGCACCAGGAAGTACTTCCCCTTCCCTGCCCCCAGTCCACCATTGCCCCCACCCTTTTCTCAGCTTTATAGCCGTGGGGAGTAAAAGCTGCAGGTGAAAGGAACCCTCACCCTACAGCCCTGGGAAGGCTGTCCCGCCCTCCAGGGTCTCTCCCATTGGGAGAAATCAGCTGCGGGGGAAAGGAGCCCTCGCTCCAAATAGCCTGGGGATGACTGTCTCGCGACTCCCCCATGGGGAGGGGTGCTTGAGCTGAAGCTTCTCCTTGGACCTCTTTCCCTCCCCCAGCTTTATGGAGCAAGCCCAGGAACCCAGGAGACTGGGCAGAACCCTTTCGGAGGGACTTTTCTCCCCCCGCTGCAGACAGTCTGCCGGCTGGGTAGTACTACCTTGACCAGCAGGTGGCAGAAGACTTGAAACTTTCTGCGCATGCGTGTACTGCGCCGCCCATCCTCTCTCTCTCCCCGTTCATTCTTCTGCCTGCTACCGGCAGGTTGTGCTTCCATCAGACTCCGGGGAGCGAACTGGAGAGTAACATTCGGATTCCCACGGGGCACCGGAGGGGGGGGGATGCAGAGTACACCTCTCCCTGCGGGGACGGCATTTCATCCCCATCACCACCTCCCGCACCGCTGCCCGGGAGGTAGGAGGAGTTCTCAGGGTCCTGCGCTTACGCCCGGGTCCCTGCATTAGAAAGGATCGGGTTCTCTCCTCCGTGTACAAACCGTCCTCTGCCGCTGCAGCAGGATGGTTGCTGTTTGTGTGTGTGCCGGCTCCTGCCTCCCAGGAGAAGAGAGGACAAGCCAAGGCCCCGTTCTCTCCCTCACAGTGGTGATGGGAGAGCCGACTGGACAGGAGGCGAATCACCTCAGCATGGAGGTAAGAAAGGGGTTAAGGAGGCAGCTCGCTGCAGCGGCATGCCCTGCCCCCCCCTTACCTCCCCCCTCCTTTTCCCTTCTGGCAGTGGGAAAATCCCCTAAAAAAATTGAGTCCTCTCTCTTATATTGGCAGGTCTCCACGGAGCACGACACGCCAACAGACCCCTCTCAGATGGCCCCCCCACGGCCTCAGGAAACTCAGGCAGATGGGCTAGCGCAGTTAAATTTAAATGTGGCCAAGATGGTGGAGTCCCTCTCGTGGCTGTGCGAGAGGCAGGGCAGGAAGGGGGCGCCAGGCCATCTCAGGCAAAAGCTCCCCTATCCAAAAAAAGGAGGGGAAAAGGACAGGAAAAAAGGAGGGGGAAAGGAGAGGGTAGGGATCTGCAGCCACCAGGGGACTCAGTTTCCCTTCATCTAGGCTTTCCACAATCATCACACAGCAGCTCTGAGGAGGTTCTGGGATTTTCAGCTTCGCAGCTACTTCAATCAGACTTAGATTCTGACTCCTCCTATTCAGAGGAAGAGGAGGGAGAGTGGCAGGAGCCTGCACAACCTGATAAGGATCAGGATAGGCACTTCCCCATTTCATTTAGGGAGGAGTTATTGGTGCAAGTTATAAGGACTTTACAGTTGGAGGATAAGCCCTCCAAAGATAAATCATCTGAATCTGAGGAGGAGGATGACAGGCAACTCCTACCATCAGCCTTGGGTACGAATCTGGGGGTTCCCTTAGACAAGGCGTTTGAAAAGCTGTTGATCACAGAGTGGAGGTCCCCAGCCAAAACAGCGAGGCTTAATAAATCACAGGATGCCCTTTACAGGTTCTCCAGGAGGAAGGAGTCCCTGTTCAAAACTCTAAAGGTGGATGCAGCAACTGCCTCCTTAGCCAGGCAGATGGTGTTTCCAACGGAAGGGGACTGCTACCCGAAGGATTCCTCTGATAGGGCGCTGGAGGGCGTTCTCAGGAAAGCTTTTGAGGCAAATTCCACCGCTATCAGAATTAACATTCTCACCTCATATGTAGCCAGGGCCTCTATGGTGTGGCTACAGGAGATGCAGTCGCCAGCAGTAACAGAAAAAAGGGCCAAGACCCTATCAGCTAGGGTCGTCCTAGCTAACGCGGTGCTGACTGATGCGACTACAGACGTCCTGAACTGGTCAGCTAGGGCAGCAGGATTAGAAATCATGGCCAGGCGTAGAGTGTGGCTCAGGACATGGCTGGGGTACAACATGGCAAAGAACTTGCTAGTGTCATGCCCCTATAAGGGATACAAGCTCTTTGGAACCTGTCTTGACAAAGTCCTGGAAGAGGCGAATGACAAATCTAGGAAAAAGACTCTTCAGCAAGTGGGAGCGAAAAAGAATCCTTTTCGCACCCCTTATTTTTGGTTTTGAAACTCCCAGTACTTGTCCTCCTATGCCTCGGGGCAGAGGAGAGGACAGTTTCAGGACAGGGAGTACCACAGGCAGCCATTTCGATTCAGGGGCCAGCGTCAGCACAGGCAAGAGCGTGGCAGGCCACAACAGCAGTCTGTCCCTCCCATAGCCAAACAGGCATGACTGGCAAGGAGAGGGAGGAATAGGAGGACGCCTATCAGGTTTTGCGGAGATCGGGGCAGAATCCATCTCAGACCAGTGGGTCCTCCAAATTATCACACAGGGGTACAGATGAGAACTCCTCCAGAGGCCAATGGGCTGTTTCCTTCCCTCGCCCCTGTCAAGAAATTCGCAGAAGACATTAGTCATGACCACAGAGATCGAAAGGCTAGCTACCATGGGGGTGATAGAGAGAGTGCCGGCGGATCAGAAAGAATACGGCCTCTCCTCTATAATTTTTCTGGTCCCAAAAAGGACCGGGGAATGGAGGGCGGTCCTGGATTTGAAGAGACTGAACCAGTGGATCTCCGCCCAGAGATTCAAAATGGAGACGGTCTCGTCAATTTGCCAAAATCTCTCCAAGGGGGATTGGCTAGCTTCACTAGACCTGAGGGAAGCTTACCTCCATATCCCGATATTCCCAGCACACAGAAAATGGCTGCGCTTTGCCTACAACAACAATCATTGGCAATACAGGGCCCTCTAAATGGATCAAGCAAGCCATAGTGGAGGCGTACAGGTCTAAGGGTAAGGTACCTCCCTTGCAGATTTGGCCCCATTCGGTACGGGGTGCCGCAACCTCGTACGCATTCAAGGCCAGGTTGTCATACGCCGAGATATGTAAGGGTGCAAATGGGCGTCAGTCCACACCTTTGTTCGCCACTACAAGATTGACACTTTTCAATCAGCAGAAGCAGCTTTTAGGAGGAGAGTTCTACAGGTGGTCTTGGAACCTCCTGGAACAGTTCCTTCCCCCCCCCCTTAGATTCTCTGGTGACTTGGGTATAGTCCAGCCGGAGGACTGTCTGCAACGGGGGGAGAAAAGAGAATTGGTCACCTACCTCGGTGATTTCTTTTCTTCCTCCGCTAAGCAGACAGTCCTCCCGAGCCACCCTAGGAACAGCATACTTCTGGGGAGGGACTTAGGATGCTTTTCAGTTTAGTCAGTGGTTGCCAATTGGCTATTTCTTACAGTTATAGAAGTTACATCGTTTTGGCCGAAGGGTATTAGTGATAAGCTTAAATTTCTCTACGCAGTTTGGCCGCTTTGTTTTTCTAAACTGAGTTACAGACTGCCAGTCCTAAGCTTTGGAACTCACTGGAGAGAGATAGGACGGGCGGCGCAGTACACGCATGCGCAGAAAGTTTCAAGTCTTCTGCCACCTGCCAGTCAAGGTAGTACTACCCAGCCGGAGGACTGTCTGCTTAGCGGAGGAAGAAAAGAATTCACCGAGGTAGGTGACCAATTCTCTTTTCCCTCCCCTTGGACACAGCTGCAGCGGCTCAGGCTCTTGCCTACTAGGGTGGGAATCCGATGGGCCTCGGAGCTCAGAGGCACCGGGCTGGCACCCAAGGCGGGTGGGGGACCTGGTGGACTGAGCTGTTGCGCTCAGCGTTGCCTGATCGGGGGCTTTATCGCTCAGCTCCTTGCCCCCTCCCAAGAATGGCAGAGGGGAAACACGCCCGAGGCTCCGCCCGGGCAGGACAAGCAGCAGGGGAATCTCACACAGGAGGAATAAAGTGGTGGCTGGGCTCCCACGTTGTCACCATGGATCCTGCCATTTTGAGCTTCCTGCATGAGAATGGGAGCCTGGACGGTCATATTGGTCATGCGGCCAGCATAGGTGCCACCATCTTGGGCTCATGCGCTGTAAAGGCAAGCAGCTAGAAGGCACTTAGGCAGCTTGGAGGTGCCCCCCTCCCTTAGAGCACCCCCATTGGAGAAAAAAAAATTGCTTTTGGTCATGCTTTAAAAGTATTGATCCCGACATTTCTGTCTCTGTTAACCTACAGAGACATGAGATTCATGAGGTCAGCCGACGCTGGTGACGTAGAGAGACCTGCCTCGCCCACTCCCCTCCTAGGAGGCTGGACGACAGGAACAATAATGCGGGCACTAAGCACAAATCCGTACAACCCATCATAGATGACAGACTTGGACGGAGACCAGAGGGCCTCACCCAGCCCGCTTACGCTCTTACCCATACTACCCACTTCAGCCACTTCAGTACCCCAACCCGAGGTGTTTTCGTGGCTCCTACAGACAGTCAACAAGCTGCAGGACCAGGTTCAGAAGCTAGCAGTTTCAGACAATGAGGGGTCAAATGGAGCCTTCAAGGGAAAATTGAGATCAAAAGGAAAACAGCCGCTCAAGAACAGGCATCACCGGGACCGCTATGATTCTGATCAAGAATCGCCAGAGGAGCTGTCGGAAGACGAGGACTCCGACTCAGAGATCCTAAGGGCCTTGGAGCGGAAGGGATACAAAATAAAGCACCCAAAGAAAGACAAGCAGGGCGCCATTCCCAAGACATCAAAACGGAGGCCCACAGGACTGGAATCCTCTGCAGACTCAGATTCACCGGGTGAGGAGGAAAAAATCTCGGAGGAGGAAATATTATCAGATGACGAGCGACCGGAGCATATCTTCCACCCAGCAGCATTGTCAAAGATCCTGACTAAGATTCTGAGGTCTTCAGAAATCTGGGTGGCTCCCAGGAGGACCAGGACGAGTCAACGGAAGAGGGGCACAAGTTCCTTCTACCTGAGAAGAGGAAAGACCTTGCCCTCCCGATCCCCCAGGCTTTCTATAGGATTCTCAAATCGACATGGGACCATCCTGCCAGGAAGTCAAGGGGATACAAGCTCCCGGCAAACCTCCACCCTTTCAAGCGTGACAAGTGTGTTCCATTTACCCTCCCAGCAGTGGACTCCGCAGTAGCGGCACTGGTGAGAGAATTGGCAACTCCGCCAATCAGAGACCCTGTACCCAGGGACCAAACAAACTGAGCAGTAAATGTCTCACTCAAGCACTCCTATGAGGCAATAGCAGCGGAGCTCAAGTTCTCTACAGCCTGTACACTATTCAGCCAGGCAATCATGGCCTGGGCTGAAGAGGCAAACAACACAAATGTCTCAACTCAACATGAGGCCCTGATTAACAGAATCTCTGCGACCGTGGCACACATTGATGAAGCATCCCTGGACATGATGAGGATGAGATCCCAGGCCACAGCAGCAAATGTGGCAGCAAGACGGCGCCTCTGGCTCTGCAACTGGTGGGCGATCTAGCGGCAAAGACGACACTGACGGTGGATGCCTTCATGGGAGACATGTTGTTCGGCCCCACACTGGACACGATAGTCGAGGAGGCAAAAGATAGGAAGAAAAAGCTGCTTGGTTTAGGGGTGGGAATTCCGGATCTTCCGGTATCCGATACTGCCCGATAATTGGTGTACCAGCAGTATTGGATTAAACCCGGTAATCCGGAGTAATTTACCGGATTCCCCGTACCGGATTTTTTACATTGCGGCCATTCAAATGAATGGCCGCAATGTTAAAAAAAAACACACAAACCCCCCCTCCACATTCCCGCCCCAGTCCAGGCTGTGCGGGTGGAAGGGGGGACACACACACCCCACCCTGCCCAGCCTGGCTTTAAAAAAAAATTAAAAAATCCCCCGAAGTCCCTGCTAGTGCGGGCTCCGGGTCACCACCGGTGACCTAGAGCCCGCACCAGCAGGTAGGTAGATTGTACTAGGGTGATCCCTGGGGTGGGGGGTGGTTTAACACCCCCCCACCCCAGGGATCATCCTGCCTGCCCACCCAGGGATCGCCTACCTTGCGCTCCGGGCGGCGGCGGTCCGACTCCGGCGGCTTCAGTGATGGCTGTGGCTGCCGTTTTCAGTGCTACTAGGCCTTCTGGTGAACTTCCAGGTTTCCCCGGAAGGCCTAGTAGCGCTGAAGCCGGTAGCCACAGCCAGCGCTGAAGCCGCCGGAGTCGGACCGCCGCCGCCTGGAGCGCAAGGTAGGCAATCCCTGGGTGGGCAGGCAGGATGATCCCTGGGGTGGGGGGGTGTTAAACCACCCCCACCCCAGGCATCACCGTAGTACCTGCTGGTGCGGGCTCCAGGTCGCGAGCAGCGGCCCAGAGCCCGCACTAGTAGGGACTTAGGGTTAAAAAAAATAAAAATTAATCCAGGCTGGGCAGGGTGGGTGGGGGGTGCCCCCCCTTCCACCTGCACAGTCTGGGAGGGGGGAGGTTTTTTGGGTCTTTTTCCATTGATTTCAATGGGGACAGTTCCCCATTGAAATCAATGGAACAAATCCGGTACCGGTAAACCGGTACAAATCCGGCAATCCGGTTTTTGTGAAACCGGTAAATCCGGTAGCCGGTATTTGACATGATGTCCCACCCCTATTGTTTATGCCAGCGACAAAAAGTTATTTAAATTTCACCGCCAATCCTACCCACGTGACTCATAGAAAGAACAACTGAGGAGGCTACAACAGAGAGCCCAAATACCAGAGGTCCAAATGGCAGGGTACCAAAAAGCCCGCTTACAATGCCAAAGGGTGAGGTGGACCCAAGCCCTTGGGACCTAAATCTACCGAATGACATGCCGGTCAGCCCTCCTGAGTGTGACCGGGGTAGGGGGATATGGAACACACTCGTACGGGTTCAGCCGCGACCAAGGTTTTACTTCCAGGAATGGGGGCACGCGTGCTGCACATAGAATGCCCGTCAGGATAGTATGTGGGTCGTTACCTCTAATTAAAGAGAACAGACCCCTATCATCATAGGGCGAGCGATACTGGGAGAACCAAGGTACACCCTGGCACTCCGCTCTCTCGTACTCCAGAAATTCCGGGGGGAAAGGGGAACACAGTGAGGTCTTGTGGATGGGGCCAGGGAAGGGGAACCCCGAAGGGCAGGAGAACAAGGGGACAATTGCACCAAGGGGGGGACTAGCCCAGGGAAGGGAGGAAACACGCAGGGAATGCTCACTCAACTCGCCGACCAGGCTCCACTCGTTCACACTCTCCAAGTCTCAGGAAGGAAGGGACCACGCACACTCCACTCAACGTCAATCGAAATCTGTTTGCCACGCTCAATGAGGAACAACAGGGGGCCGGTCTCAGCAATCACCAGCGCCACTGTCTCTGCGGCGCTGGCTCATATACTACAAGCCCCGCCCCTGTGCGTGCCCTCAGGCGCTCGGAGCGCCGCACCAGGGGCGGGGGAACTTCCTGCGTGGGCACCGGCATCGGGGGTGTGACCGGTGCGCACGCCTCTGTGGCCGCGGGGTTTGTCGGGGCCTGGGGAACCCCCTGCGTGCTGGTTGACGCTGGGGGTGTGGCTATTGAGCGTGTCTCCAGCCCCTGCGCCAACGGACTCTCCGGGACTCGGGGTTCTGTGAGGGGCGGGGCTGGGACCTCTTGTGGCCCCATGCCGTCTCGCCGGGGGGGGGATTGCCTCTGCCCTCGACCCTTCCCGCGCACCAGGAGCCTGACTACCACCCCTCGAGGCCGCCCACAGGAGGTCTGAGATGGTCCAGGCCGGGATGGGTGCCGCAGGTGAAAGGCGCGCAGGAGGCGGGGCGCAGAGACATGCCTCGCAGGCTCCCAGGAGCGATCGTCGGGCCCATAGCCGACCCAGTCAACAAGGTATTGTAGCTGACCACGAAACCTTCGGGAATCTAATATGGCCCGAACTTCGTATTCGGGGCCCAGGGGAAGGTGGGCCCTGGGGAAGGAAGCGCTTGTAAGGAGTGACAGGGGTCTGCCTTTTTTAAGAGAGAGACATGGAAGGTGGGATGTATTCGCACATGCGAAGGGAGTTGGACGGTGTAGGTGACATTGTTTACTTGTCGTGCTATGAGATATGGGCCAATATATTTGGCTGCCAATTTAGCTGACGGACGCAGGGAAGGGTGATGCCACCGATCGACCCAGACTAAGTCCCTAGGAGAGAAGGATGGAGCTTCTCGTCGGTGTTTGTCGGCCTGGGTTTTATACCGTTGCCGAGCTTCTTGAAGGACGTGCCTTGCTAGGGTCTGGGCGTTGTGGATTTGTTGCACAAGGGCTCCTGCGGCCGGCACCACTGGCGAGGGGGTTTCTATCGTCCTGAGTTGCGGGTGATACCCATAAGTCACATAGAAGGGGGAGTTCCCAAGGGAGGCATTAGGGGCGTTGTTATAGGTAAACTCCGCCAGGGGGAGCCAACGGTACCAATCATCTTGCAAATAGCTTACATAACAACGGAGGTATTACTCTAAGTTTTGGTTGACTCGCTCCACTTGGCCATTGGCCTGAGGATGGTACACGGTCATGGGGGTTAGTGTCACTTGGAGGGATTGGAACAGAGCCCTCCAAAAGCGAGAAGTGAATTGCGATCCTCGGTCGCTTACTATTTCCTTAGGAGCTCCATGGAGTTTAAGGACATGTCGTATAAATAGCAAGGCTGTTCTCTTAGCAGTGGGCAGGCCCTTACACGCAATGAAGTGGCCCATCTTTGAAAAGTGATCCACTACCACCAAGATTGTGGTATATTGGCGGGACGGAGGAAGCTCCACAATGAAATCCAGTCCTACCCGTTGCCACGGCCCTGCAGGTACTGGACGCAGCTGAAGTAGGCCCGCTGGACTACGGCGAGGGATTTTAGTTTGGGCGCAGGTGGCACAGCTAGTCACATGCTGTTCGACGTCTCGAGTCCATGATGGCCACCAAAAGGTCCTCTGAATTAACTGTCGAGTTCACTCAATTCCCGGGTGACCCACCGTAGGCGCTTCGTGGTGTGCCCAGAGGACCTGTGCTTGACACGAAGGGGGTACTATGATGAGCCCCTTTCGAAGGTGGATCCCATCTTGGATAACCATGTCCGGGTTTCCATCTACAGGGAGTTCACGAGAAGAGGCGGTACGAAGATCTGCAAGTGACAGAAAGGTGGCCGCAAAGGTTTTGGAGTGGAGAATGCGGGCACGAGTTGCAGGCTGGGATGGATGTTCTTTGTGATAGCGAGACAAGGCATCAGCAAGGACCTGTAATCGTCCTGGTCGGTATTTAATCCGAAAGTTGAAGCGAACAAAGAACAGGGCCCACCGTGCGTTCCGGGCGTTCGAGATGTGGGCTGTTTGTAAGAAAGTGAGATTTTTGTGGTCGGTGATGACCGTGACTGGGTGAGCCGTGCCCTCAAGATAGTGACGCCATACTTCGAAAGCTACCTTGATCGCGAGGAGTTCGCGATCAAGGATGTTATAATTCCGTTCGGTGGGCGTCAACTGCCGAGAGTAGTATGCGCAGGGTAGCAACTTCTCGGTGGTCGGTGGGGCTTGGAGCAATACTGCTCCGACGGCTTGTCCGGATGCGTCGGCTTCCACAAAAAATGGCCGAGTAAAATCCGGGTGTTGCAGTAGAGGGGCTGACATAAAGGCCTTCTTCAAAAATTCGAAACTAAATTGCTAATCCGCCTCCCACTGGTAAGGGGCATTCTTTTTCAACAATCGAGTAAGGGGGGCTGTTACTGCCGCATAGTTGGGAACGTACTGATGATAATAGTTCGTGCTCCCCAAAAATCGCTGTAGGGCTTTTACCGTTTTAGGGTGCGGCCAACGTTGCAAGGCCTCAATCTTTTGGGGGTCCATCATCACCCCCGTGGGGCTAATGATGAACCCCAGGAAGCTCACGGATGTGATGTGAAACAAGCATTTCTCTCTTTTGCAATATAGCTTATGGTTTCGTAGGCACCGTAGGACTTCTCTGACTTATTGCACGTGTTGTTCCATTGTGGACGAGTAGATGAGACTATCATCCAGATATGCAATGACATACACATCCAAGATGTCTCGGAAGACGTCGTTGATAAAATGTTGGAAGGTCGCCGGTATTGGGAGAACCAAGGTACACCCTGACACTCCGCTCTCTCGTACTCCAGAAATTCCGGGGGGAAAGGGGAACACAGTGAGGTCTTGTGGATGGGCCCAGGGAAGGGGAACCCCAAAGGGCAGGAGAACAAGGGGACACTCGAACCAAGGGGGGGACTAGCCCAGGGAAGGGAGGAAACACGCAGGAAATGCTCACTCAACTCGCCGACCAGGCTCCACTCGTTCACACTCTCCAAGTCTCAGGAAGGAAGGGACCACGCACAATCCACTCAACGTCAATCGAAATCTGTTTGCCACGCTCAAAGAGGAACAACAGGGGGCTGGTCTCTCCGCAATCACCAGCACCGCTGTCTCTGCGGCGCTGGCTCATATACTACAAGCCCCGCCCCTGTGCATGCCCTCAGGCGCTCGGAGCGCCGCACCAGGGGCGGGGGAACTCCCTGCGCGGGCACCGGCGTCGGGGGTGTGACCGGTGCGCACGCCTCTGTGGCCGCAGGGTTTGTCGGGGCCTGGGGAACCCCCTGCGTGCTGGTTGACGCTGGGGGTGTGGCTATTGAGCGCGTCTCCAGCCCCTGCGCCGACGGACTCTCCGGGGCTCGGGGTTCTGTGAGGGGCGGGGCTTGGACCTCTTGCGGCCCCATGCCGTCTCGCCGGGGGGGATTGCCTCTGCCCTCGACCCTTCCCGCGCACCAGGAGCCTGACACTGAGCAACCCCCCAACTCAGGGGAAGACTGTCTCACTTTGCCCAAGTTTGGAACAGGACATATCAGACTCCTGAGTAAGAGCGATAGTAACTGGGGGGGGGGGGTTTAGCAGATTGAGCTGACCAGGTGACCCCCAGGAAGGTTTATTCAGTCTCCTGCCTCCAAGAACCCAGAGAAGGAAGCGCAAATGGCACAGGCCATAAGGCACCTGAGAGTCCTGAGAGCAATTGAACCGGTTCCCTCCGACCAGCAGGTTCGGGGGACTCTATTCCATCATCTTCTTGGTTCCCAAAAAGTCGGGAGACCCCAGAGCAGTTCTCGATCTGAAGTTTCGGAATCACTTCACACGCTACAAGACCCATTCTACTTGCGCCATTCTACAGTCCAAAGGGAACTGGATGAGACTGAGCATGTGCAAAACCAGGTGTGCAGTGGAGAGCCCGCGCTCCGCTCCCCAGGCAATCCAGTGTCTACAGCTGTGGACACCCACCCACCCCTAAAAAGGCTCAGTAACTCCCTGATGTCAATCAGAAGCAAAAGTGGCAAGAGAAAGCCGCAGCAAGATGGTATCAACAGGTGCTGTCAGTCAAAACCCCCACAGGAATCAACAAGCAAGGAGCGATGAGCCCAGGACAAGATGGTCGGCGAAGCACCGGAGAGTGAGGCTCGTGACTCTACAGATTTTCAAGAAAAGGTCATGCAGGTTTTTCAAAAAATTAAACAAGATCTGCGTAAAGCAGATCAAGTCCAGGATAAGCTGCTTGCTGAAATGGCAGAACTGCAAAAAAATAACAAGGCTGCCAATTAAAAAATAGAGAGGCTAACTAAGAGAACAGATATGGCAGAAAATAGGGTCTCTAGCCTTGAAGACCACTCTGAGGAATGAAGACCAGCTTAAAAGACAGAGAAAAACAAACAATAGAATTCCTCCTTGAAAAAACCGAGGACCTCGAAAATAGATCACGCAGATCTAACCTGCGTTTTGTGGATGCAAAAGGAGGACTTAGAGCAAAGGGATGTAGGAGCTCTAATCATAGACGTCCTAAAAACCCTATTCCCTGAGGACACAAATCTTCACAATGCTAAAACAGAGTGAACACACAGAATTGCGAGAAACCACCCCAAGGACAATAAATATCCACGCACAATAATAGTTAAGTTCCTTGAGTTTCAAATAAATGAAAAGATCCTGAGACTACCACACAGCACTTAAAATTTAGAATAACAAGGCAACAAGATCACAACCATTGATGGGGTCTGCCCTCTGCTGGTTCCTCAGGTACAGAGTCTGGGGGTCCTCCTTGACTCGCAGCTCCACTTGGATGATCAGGAGGAGGCTGTTGCAAGGAGTGCCTTCCGCCAATTACATCTGGTACGTTGGCTTCGGCCGTATGGTTCGGACTGTGACCTGGCCACTGTCATCCATGCTTTCATCACCTCTAGGCTAGACTACTATAACGTGCTCTACGTGGGGATACCCATGGTGACGGTTCGGAGACTGCAGCTGGCGTAGAATGCAGCAGCCCATCTCCTGGGTGGATTGGGCCGCTGGGAACATATTACACCAGTTCTTCGGTCTTTGCACTGGCTGCCTGTAGTCTTCTGGGCCCAATTCAAGGTGTTGGTGGCTTGCCTATAAAGCCCTAAGCGGCCTTGGCCCAGCTTACCTGCAGGACCGCCTCATTCCCCGAGTCCTGGATGTGGTCATCGGGGGGTGCTCTCCTTGAGGTCCCCCGAGTCTTTTGGGGGGTCACAATGGGGAGGGTCGTCTTGGTGACTCTGCCACAGCTGTGGAACGACCTGCCATTAGAGGCCCGTTTGGCTCCAGATCTCCCCTCTTTTCGACGCTGTTGTAAAATGTGGCTGTTCCGCCTGGCTTTGGATGGGGAGGATGGACGGGGGGCGGGGTATGGGTTTGGGTGGTTAGGGATTTTTTTTTTAATCCTCCCTGTTTTGAGTTGTTTTAAGTTGTGTTTTTATTGTTGCTTATAAACCGCCCAGAGCTGCCTGTGGCAAGATGGGCAGGGTAAAAAAAAAAAATTTTGAATAAATCTTTCTAGACTACTCAGCAGAAACAATGAAAAAGAGGAGGCAGTGGGCGAAATACTTCCCCATACTCAAAGAAAGAGACCTAAGACCTCAGCTGAAATTTCCATCTAGCATGCTTATATCATGGAATGGAAAAAGAAAAGCCTTCAGTGACACAGCAGACCTGGAAACGTTTCTGGCAAGGCAAAGCCCAGGGCATAATGAAGAAGAGTGAGAAAAGACCACCAGTCCAAGGACAATAAATCCAGGACTATATAGGTACATCAAATCAAATAAATTTATTAAGGCATAGCCACATGGCCATAGCCAAATTTATGAACTTTATAAAGAGAATCTAAAAATCCAAGTATTATATAGGTACATCAAGTTAAAGCTTTATAACTTTGATAGCACAGGGGATGGAGAGACCGCTCAGGTCCAAGATATGTTAAAGGGGGGGGGTCCTCCTCTCAAATAATTTAGTACTACAATGACAAGGTATTAAAGTAAAGTTGTAGACTAAATAGCAAGAGGACAGAATCTCGAGAGATAACCAAGTAAACAAGGAGTGGGAAATTATGAATTTATTCTAGAAAACTGTTTGTATATTCTTAATGGCAATCACCTTGGAGATATCCCGGGTAATTTAACATATCCTTTTGCCTAGGATGGGAGTGTAATAGAGTATGCATTGATCACCCCCTAGCTATTGAAATTTATGGGGTCTTTTAGAATAGGAAATAGAATAGAAAGTGACCATTTCCCTATTACTTTGAGTATAATAATAATGTATAATAAGTCTTTATTGCGTGGCTAATTAGCCATTGCACATAAACATAATATACATAGTATTCATATAGGACAGATCCTTCAAATTCTACAAAATATGAATAATATGATTAGTAACAATACAAAATGCAAAAGTTGGGGTCACTGCCTCATACAACAGTATGCAGTATGCTGCCCAGGCATGAATAAAAATAGCTGTGTTTTCCCTGCTATAAGGTTCTTCGCAACAGTACCCCCAGTGGCTAAATATGAAAAGTGCTTTTCCTAATGTCAGCAGCACGGACAGAGCGCCCAGCCACCCATACCACAAATGGACTTTCCTTTGTCCATTGAAGGCTTCCTTACCAGGGCCCGGGGAGTGGCTCCAGTCCTGGTCCTGCTCAGCTGCATCAGCAAAGCAAGCACTGCAAGCGCATTCAGTTGCAGCTTGCTTTTTGGCACCCCGATGCATGTGCAGCTCTCTCCCTCCGGCACACTGCAGTGTGCAGGTCAGAGACTGATGGTGCGTGTACCTGCACCTTCTCCCCAGACCTCGAGGTTTGGTACAGCTATTTTGAGGTGGTGTGTGCCACGCTGTAGCCTCCAGCACTGAACAGCCAGAAGGGTCCGGGACTTTCTCTCAAGCCCCTGGGACAGGGATGGGGGGAGCCAGCGGCAGGAGGGGTACTGCACATGTCTTTTTGTGGCTGTGGAAGTGCAGTGAGTGGGAAATCCATTTCCAGTTAAAGAGCTAATGTTAGTAGCAAAGGGAGATAAGAGCAGTTCCATGCTGGGCCAGAGCAATGGTCCATCCAACCCAGCATCCTGTCTCTGACAATGGCTACTATTGGTTGCTTCACAGAAGTGCACAATCAGTCATAACTGAGTAATCCATTCCCTGGTATTTACACCAGCTTCCAGAAGTCCAAGATTATGTACCCCTACCAACGCAACTAATAGCCATTTATGGACCTATCCTCTCAACATTTATCCAGTCCTTTTCAAAATCCATTTGTGCTACTGGCCTTAACAATATCCTTTGGCAACAAGTTCCACAAATTAATTGTACGTTGAGTGAAAAAGTACTTTTTCCTGCATTTTAAACTCTGCTGCCAGTTACTTTCATAGTGTCCCGTAGTTCTAGTATTTGAGAGGGTAAATAACAGCTTCCTATTTCTTTGTTCCACACACTCATGATTTTGTAAACTTCTGTCATATCTCCTCTGTTGTCTCTTTTCCATACTGAAGAGCTTTAATCTGTCAAGCCTCTCCTCATACAGAAGCCCTTGACCATTTTTGTTGCCCTTCTCTGCCACTTTTCCAATTCTACTAGACCTGTTTTGAGATGGGGCAACTGGAATGGCACACGATATTCAAGGTGTGGTCACACCATAGGCAGGGATCCATGTTCACTGTATTTTCCCCGTTGCTGCCAATGGGAAATTAGGACTATGGGTTTATATAGCAGCATCATGATATTTTTTGTTCTCTATCCCTTTCCAAGTATTTCCTAACATGGTTTGCTTTTTTCACCACTGCTGCACACTGAGTTGATGTTTTCAATGAACTGTCCACACTGACTCCAAGATCCTATTCCTGGGCGTACCGGCATTATCAGATTCGACCCGGTAAATCCGGTCCAGTTACCGGATTCCGGGTCCCGGATTTTTTTTTACATTGCAGCCATTTAAATGAATGGCTGCAATGTAAAGTCCCACCCAAAAAGTTAAAAAAAAAAAAAACCTCCCCGAGTCCAGGCTGCGCAGGTGGAAGGGGGAACATCCCCCACCCACCCTGCCAAGCCTGGATTTTTGTTAAAAAAAAAAAGAGCCCACCCCCCAGTAGGGCTGATGCGGCAGCAGCTTTTACCGCGCCGCGATTCCGTTCCGCTATTTCGGAATTGCCCGCGCCACACCGCGACATTTCTGCGGATATTCCGCTAATTCCGCCGGAATTCTGCAAATCGCGGAATTGCGGAAAAATCGCAGAAAAATTGCGGAAATCGCGGAAAACCACTATTCCGCGATTTTTTGGCGCTGGCGGAATTGCGGAAATAGCGAAAATGTCATGTTTCCACGATTCCACTAATTTGCGGAATTAAATATGCGGAACCGCGGAA
>QEPC01002794.1:1591885-1616879 GCA_003113815.1 Sphenodon punctatus
TTAAACAAAAAGCCAGGCTGGGCAGGGTGGGTGGGGGGTGTCCCCCCTTCCACCCGCGCAGCCTGGGAGGGGGAGGGAATTTATTTTAATTTATTTCATTGGTTTCAATGGGGACACAGCGCCCCATTGAAACCAATGCAATAAATCTGGTACCGGTATACCGGATTTAAACCGGGAATCTGGTTTTCGGGAAACCGGTAACCGGTAAATCCGGTAGCCGGTATTGGGCCCGGGGTCCCACCCCTAATATTTACTAGACTTGTAGTTTACATGTAGGCCAGTATCACATGTGTGTGACCCTATGTTTCTCCATGACAGCCCCCCTGTAAGATAGCATGTGCAGTGGGCATGACAGAGTCCCATAACATGCTTAGACTGGTGTGTCCCAGCGTGATAGTGCGTCTGCAAGCACATTCTGTTTAGTGTTTACCTTTTACGTGTTCAGTTCTCATGTCAAACTCCTGCAAGAACAGGCTCCATCTCAGCAGTTTGGAGTTGGAGTCTTGCACACTATTGAGCCATTGTAGGGGGTGAGTGGTTGGTGTGGACTGTGAATGTTCTACCAAATATGTACGTTTTAAGTTTCTTCACAGCCCAGACTATGGCCAGACGCTCTCTTTCAATCGTTGCCAGATTCTTTTCCCTTGGGAGCAGTTTCTTGCTAAAGTATGCAATGGGACTGTGTATTCCCTCCTCCCCTTCTTGTGTGAGGGTGCTCCCAGGCCTTGTGTCAGAGGCATCAGTCCAGATATGGAATTATTTTTCATAATCCGGACTGATTAACACTGGTGCCTCAGACAGAGCCCTCTTAAGTTTGTCAAACGCGCTGTTGCACTCATCTGACCATTGTACCTTCTCTGGGCATCGCTTCTTGCATTTGTCAATTAAGGGGGTTGCTATGTTACTGAAGTGTGGGACATAGCGGCGGAAGTAAGTAGTCATGCCTATGAACCTCTGGATCTGTTTCTTGGTTGTGGGTGCAGGTCAGGAGCAAATAGCCTCTACTTTGTCTTTTCGAGGACACAATTTGCCACTTCCCACCTCATGCCCATGGTATGTAACGGTACCCATAGCAACTTTACACTTTGCTGGTTTTATTGTTAGTTCTGCCCCCTTAATCGTGTGTAGTACCTTGTTTGTGTGTGTCATATATGTATTCCATGTTTCACTGTAGATCACCAGGTCATCTATATAAGCCAAGGCAAAATCGCGCATCCCTTCTAGGATGTTATCCATTAACCTCATGAATGTAGACCCACTATTCTTTAACCCCAAAGGCATCACAGTGAATTCATACAGGCCCTTGTCAGTTATGAATGCCGTTTTGGACCTGTCCCCCGGGTTCATTTTAATCTGCCAATACCCCTTGGTCATGTCTAGGGTAGTCAGATGGTTAGCCCCAGCAATCCTTTCAATAATGTCATCTGTTCTAGGCATGGGATATGCATCTGACACAGTAATGTTATTTAGTTTACGATAATCGACACAGAACCTTATGGAGCCATCAGGTTTAGGCACTAAAACCACAGGGCTCGCCCATGGACTATTTGAGAGCTGTATGACTCCCAGTTTCAACATGTCCTCGATCTCCTGGTGGATCTGTGTTTGGATTTTCCCGTTTGTGCGAGAGGGACTGGACTTGACTGGACCCTTGGTTCCTGTCTCAATGCGTGCATAATAATATCTGTTTCCCTAGGTTTGTTTGAAAAAATTTCTTTGTATTCCCGCAGGAGTTGCATCATCTCTTGCCTTTGGGAGGTGCTGAGGTCTGTGGAAATGCCAATTTCCTCCAGAGATTCAGTTCCCTGGCTCTCCTGCAGGAGGTTTGGTAGGGGGTAATTCAAGCCGTCAGCTGTGGCATCTCCTTCTACCACTGCAGCTGAACAAGCCTGTACGACCCTATCATGGTAATCTTTGATTCTATTTACGTGAAACTCTTGTGCCTGTGTTCTGGAGTTGGGTTTGTTCACACAATAAGTGACCTCATTCTTCTTATCAATTATATGATATGGGCCATCCCAAATGACTTGCCCGCCCACCTTGTTAGTTGGTTTCATAACTAGCACGGTGTCTCCTGGGTTATAAGATCTGTCTTTGGCTTTCTTGTCATATGTTATCTTCTGGGCCTCTTGGCTACTGGCCAGGTTCCCTTGGGCCTCCTTTAACATGGAGGTTATTTTCTCTCTGAATTGCTGGACATATCTGGTTACAGGTTGTCCTTCAGTTTCCTCTAAGTTTTCCCAGGAATCTCTTACCAGGTCTAGGGGACCTCTCACATTCCTCCCAAATAGCAATTCAAAAGGAGAATACCCGGTAGATTCCTGGGGTATTTCCCTATATGCAAATAGGAGGTATGGCAACAGTTTGTCCCAATTATTTGCTCTGTTGCTCATAAAGTTAGTTAGCATTTGCTTCAGTGTCCCATTAAATCTTTCCACTAACCCGTTTGTTTGGGGGTGATATGGAGCTGTCTTTATGTGCTTCACATCACATATCTTCCAGAGCTGTTGGAAGATATTGGAGAGGAAATTTGCCCCTCTGTCTGTTATGATCTGTTTGGGAAAACCCACCCTACTGAAAATATCCATTAATGCGTCTGCTATACTGGGGGTGTCCACATTCCTCAGTGCTGCAGCTTTGGGATATCTAGTGGCATAATATACTACAACTAGTAGGTATTTTTTCCCAGAGGTGGAGGCTTTTCTCATGGGACCTACAATATCCATCCCCATCCTATAAAAAGGCACTTCAAAAATAGGGAGGGGGTGTAAGGGCACCTTTTTTGGGTCATTCCCTTTCTTGTTCCTCTGGCAGGAATCACACACCTTGCAGAATTCTTTAATGTCTGCTTTCATGTCTGGCCAGTCAAAGTTTAATTGTAGTCTTTGCAGCGTTCTCTTAACCCCTAGGTTTCCAGCAAAGGGAGAGGAATGTGCCAATTTAAGCAAGTCCTCTCTGAACTTTTTGGGCACCACTAGTGTCTTTGGTTGATCCTGCCCCTTCCCATCACTTCCCTGAGGTAGTCTCTTATAAAATAACCCATGTTCCCAGGAGTATTGTACCCCATGTGATG
The DNA here is from genome assembly GCA_003113815.1 of Sphenodon punctatus. NCBI lineage: Eukaryota > Metazoa > Chordata > Lepidosauria > Sphenodontia > Sphenodontidae > Sphenodon > Sphenodon punctatus. The sequence goes on from QEPC01002794.1 coordinate 1,594,959, forward strand.
CAGTTGGGTTTCCCTTCTCGGTTGCTTCCCTGATTCCCTGTAGAGTGATATCCGTTGTCAGTTCTACTCCATTAAGTTTGTGTTGCAGTCAAGTTTTTTCTTGAATTCTAGCCTTGGGTCTATGTCTTGCTCCTCCCCATTTGCATCAGAACTCTCCAGGTCCCCTTCTGGCCCTGTCCTGGCCACCTCTGCTGGCTGGGCTTGGGGTTCAGTTAGGGCCTGATCCCCCATGGGGTTCAGTGGTTGAGGTGCAACCTGTTTGGGGCTCTCCAAGCCTTGTTGCCCCTCTCCCTCCCTTTCCTGGGTGCTCTCCAGTTCCCCATGTTCCTGGAGTAGAGGTGCAACCTGTTTAGGGCTCTCTGAGCCTTGTTGCCCCTCACCCCCTGTTCCCAGGTTGCTCTCCAGCTCCCCGTGTTCCTGGGATTGGGCTTTTTCCACCCTCCTGTCCAGAAGCCATTTGTTTATGGCATTTCCCATGAACAGCTTGTTCTTTGTGGTTGTGGGGATCACAGCTACTAGGATTTGTCCCTTCACCCCCTCTCATTCCAACTCCACATTGACTGTGGGAAGTTCTATGTCAGTTGCTACAAGGGACAAGACAATGACTTTGTGGGGGGTGTAACACGCTTCTGGGATCAAATCCTCTCTGACCATGACCCAATCTGCCCCATTATCAATTCGACCCACACAGGGCATGCCATTTACTTTGGCTGGTCTGAAGAGGTGTGCGTCATTTGTGTGGGGGACTTGGAGTGTGTAACAGATATAATCCCCTGTGGGATCGTCTGTCCTCACTGAGGCCAAGTTAGCTTCAACTTTAGCTCTGCTTTGGTTCTCAGTATTCTTGGAGTTGGGGCAATTCCTTTTTATGTGTCCTGTCTGGTTACAGGTATAACGGGTTATGGAATTTGTCTGTAGATTGTGGGAATTGTGCCCCAAGTGTATGCAATGATTTTGCAGAGGTGGATCAGTGTGTGCAAGGATTGGGGAGACCCATTCCCCAATGTTGTTGTCATATAGTTGGGGGAGCATTTTGATTTGATTTCTGCTCCTTTTGTATCATATGGTTTTAAACATTTTAGCAGTTTTTTTGTTGGCTTTTATTGCAATGATTGCTGTACACCGCCCCGAGCTGCTATTGTTGCAGGAGTGCACAGGATAGAAATGTTTTGAAATAAAAATAAATAAATAAAATAAAGTATGAGACATAAGGGAAAAATTAAAGTACTGATTTCAGATGACGTGGTAGAGAAGAAGAGGGAGTCCAAGTTGAGACAGGGACATTTATGCCCCAGGCTGGTACTGTGGCAGCAGGAGGAATTTAGCACATTCCCTTTTTCAAAAAAATGGGAATTGTTAGATCAGAAAACTTTCCGTTTGAGAGGAGTTAAAGCAATTTCCATGCTTTTTGGCGTAAGTGAAGTCTCCTGCCCTAACTTGTATGCCATGTAAGCAGTAAATATACTGCTTACTTACTATTTAGGCTCCATGCACTCACACTTTGCCTTGGTTAATAAAGTTGCCCACTATTAGGGTGGCCATTGGTCTGGTTTTATACCATACAGTTCTGCTTTTTTGAAGTGTTTGTCCCTGTCCATTGCTGAAGTGAGCCGGATGCATTTTTGTCTGGTATTTTCCAGTTGCTTCTGACCCTGTAAATCATGGTGTCATGGGTTTGGGGGTGGGTCTAACACCCCACTTTCCTGGGTTGAGTGACTCAATTTACCTCACTTGCAGCCCACCTGAATCAGTTATCTCTCTGACTGATCAGGTCCTGCAGAGGGGAGAATCCTTTTGCCACCCAAACTCCCAGGGGACTCCCGTTTACACACATTCACTCTCTCTGGGTTTGCCAGTGTTTGAAAACACAGGATCCTCCGATTGTGTCCCCAATGCCAGACAACAGACACTTCTTATCAACAACAAGAAGAAGGTTTATTGATTACATAAGCAAGAATAGTTTGATACAGAGTGGCTAATAAAATGAAAAGTAATATAATGTATTCCTATTCTATACTGGGTAATTCCCTACCCAGTATAGAATAATATCTTACCCTACAGGAAAACAAAAGCTTGAGTCCATTCTCAGTCAGTGATGTAAATGACTGGGCACTGATTCTTAGGTTGGTTAGAATCAAAGTCCTTTCTCTCAGCGCATCTTCTGGCAAGCAGGCTCATCCAAAGCTCATCATTCAGAGGTTACATTCCATTCCTAATTGTCCTCTCCTCCCTAGCAAAGGTCTTCGCCTTTTATATGTTTTCCAGTCTCTTTGTTTAACTTTTCCCACCCAGGGAAGCTTGGAGAGCTGTTTGGCGTGTCGTCATATAGGCAAAGGAAGAGCTTAATTTGCACTCAAATGTTTCTGTCTGGCTCTTGCGAGGAATACACCTTAGCTTGGCTTTTGTCTCTCTCCCTTGCATTAATTGAGTTTCCTGTTCTCGGTTTACATTACATGATTACATGAAGCGAGTTTTCAGTTCTTATCTTTAACATTACATACATGTGTAAGTTTCAGTTTTACATATTTGTTAGGCCTGTAGTCCAGTATCTCTCCTGTGTGGCCTTATGTTCCTTCATGACACATGGTCTCACCATTTCTGGGCAGGAACAGTGGCATTGGCGGCATGGAGGTGAGCACAAAGGTCAGGAAGGGATCCTGGAGTTGCACAACCACACAAGAAAACAGGTACAGTATTTAATACAATATAAGAAATCCCAGTCTGTATGTACAATGGCCAAACCTCCCAAATCCACAAGGAGGCTGGAGACAACAATAACACACTGATTGTTTATAAATCAGTCCCCAAATAATACAAGTAATATAAATCAGATTAAACATAACCAATAAAATAATGATAATACAACTGTCACAAGTAGTAAAAAATTTCCAATGATAATACATTCATGTCATAAGTAGTCAAAAATTCTCAAAATAGTATAAAAATCCCAAACACATTTCAGGGTCCACGCCCTTCCTCAGTGGGACATATTGGGTATTTTCAGACGTTATGTGGTCAATGTCCACCACAGTCAATTCCCTGTGGTGGCTTGGACCACGTAACATCTGTTGGGGGGAACGGATGTTCCCCCCCAGATGTTACCACGGCATGGGATCACATTCACNGAACGGATGTTCCCCCCCAGATGTTACCACGGCATGGGATCACATTCACCACACGAGCGGCCGAAGCGGCAGGGCCAGAGGCCGTCGCGTGCTGAAGGCGATTCCCCACCCTGGTGACCCCTGCCGTCACGTCTGGACGGCGGCCACGGCCCGGAATCCCCGCAGGGCTTATGGCCCGTGGCCATAGCAGATGAGCGCTGCGGTGACTCCCCAGAGGGCAGGCGGTGGGGAGCGTGGAGGGGGCGGTGCCGTGTGGCCGCACGTTGCGCCACGCGGCCCGCCCCCTCCCCGATTTCCCACCGGGATCCCCCGGTACTTCTATTAGGGAGTGACGGGTCATCCCGGTGGGGGATCATTGCATTGATTTTGTGACAGGGCCAATTGGCCCCATCACGTCTGAAAATACCCATTCATACACACTCAAAATATAGAAGACTCTGTAGAGAATGAAAGAAGGTTATGTTGTAGTCACATTTACTATATGCCATCACTCAATTAAGAGTGATAATTAAAGTCATACTTGTACCAGCAAGAAGCTTTTTCCTTTTTTATCTTTTTCTCCCTTTTTTACAGCAGCACCCTAAATAGCCAATTTGTTTATGGGGGAGTTTGAAAAGTGCTTCATCTACAACCAAGGAAGCAATCATTTCCTTGATAAAATCTTGTTGTACGGGTGGTTTATAGATGACCTGTTGTTCTTATGGTCTGGGAGTAAGGAGGATTTGTTGAGATTCCATCAATATCTTAATGAATGCCATGAAAATATATTATTTGACATGCAATTTGATATCATTCCATACATTTCTTGGATATTGTTATTGATTACAAACCAGTAGGGATGGGCGAACGCTGTTTGGAAGTTTGGAGTTCGGCCCGAACTCACCGTATTCGGACGACCGAACCCGAATCCGAACACGAAGTGACCGAATCGAACTAGATTCCGAACGTCGAAATGACTGAACAGATTGGTCAGTTCAGATCGCGTTCGGGTGAGTTTGGGTGGCAAAAACATGTCACTGGAAGGCAAAACGTGACAGGGAGGGGGAATCAGCTGAGGAGCAGACTTCCAGGCACCAGGGGTGGAGAGGCTTGGAGTAGCAGCCAACCTGCCCAATCACCATCCCTTTTCACCTCAGACCACTGGCTTTGCAGTCTGCGATTGGCAGCGGGCTAGGCTGCATGGAGCCAATGGGGCTTGCGGTGAGGCGGGCGCAGCAAGAAACAAAACTGATTGCCTCCCCCCTTCCCAAGACCTTCTGAGCTAGTCACTGTTCCTGAACAGCAGGCGTTTCAGAAGGCTCCCTCTCTCCCAGCAGTTTTTGTTCCTTCCTATTCCTAATCCATTGCCATCCTCCTCCTATTTCACCCATCCAACCCATTTACCTCCATATTATCATTTATTTAGCTTATATTAGATAGATTTAGTTGTTATTTTTTGTTTTTACCCCTCCCTGTGTTTAGTGTAGAGATAGATATATTAAAAAAAAGAAGCAGCCACTCCAGCCCCAGGACACACCGTCAGGGTTCTGGGGCCTACGTTACAGGCAGGGAGGGTTGTGGCCAATATATGTCTAGAAGCTGCCACTCTAGCCCCAGGACCCAACATCATGGGTCTGGGGCCATCATTCCTCGTACAGAGGTGATGTCATTCCACCACATCAAGAAACAGCCACTCCAGCCCCAGGACCCGCCATCAGGGTTCTGGGGCCCACGTTACTGGCAGGGAGGGCTGTGGCCAATATCTAGAAGCTGCCACTCTAGCCCCAGGACCCACCGTCATGAGTCTGGGGCCATCATTCCTCGCACAGAAGTGATGTCATTCCACCGCATCAAGAAACAGCCACTCCAGCCCCAGAACCCACCGTCAGGGTTCTGGGGCCTATGTTACTGGCAGGGAGGGCTGTGGTCAATATCTAGAAGCTGCCACTCTAGCCCCAGGACCCACTGTGATGGGTCTGGGGCCATCATTCCTCGCACAGAGAACCTTTTTCCGAACACCCGAACCAAACCAAACACGACCCAACCGAACGGCTGAACCCGAACGCAGCAACCGAATCAAACAGCTGAACCTGAACCGCGATCTGTTCACCCATCCCTACAAACCAGGCTCAATATCCACCAGATTATACAAAAAACCCACAGCTACGAATTCCCTTCTACATTTTTCCAGTAATCATCCTAAACACCTTAAGGAAAATTTGCCCTTTAGCCAATTGGTTAGGATAAGAAGGAATTGCAATAGTGAGACAGTATTCCTCCAGCAGGCTAATTTATGTCTAGAGAATTTAAGGGATAGGGATTATCCAAATAAAGTTCTTAGAAAGTGTCTATATAGGGTGATGCAGATGCCGAGGGAAGCTCTTCTGACGCCTGAGAATAAAAGACCATTGGACAGGGTGGTTTGTTCGTTAACATATAACCCAGGTGCGGGGGATATAAAAAGACCAATTGGTAAACATTGGCACTTAATTGAGAAGATACCAGGGTGTTATAAGCCACCCATGTTTGCCATGAAGAAGACTAAATCTATTAGAGACCATGTAATCCATACAGATATTAGTAAGGGACAAAGAGAAGAGGGGATCTCGAGGGTGCTCACTGGAGAACCTGTTATAGGTCACTTTCCGTGTGACAATTGTGTAGCGTGTAGGTGTAGTATGACTTCCAAAATGTTTATACATCCTAAGACGGAGAGGAGGTTCCCCTTGAATCAGTTTTCCACGTGTTGTACAGCATCTGTGATTTATTTGATTTTGTGTTCATGCGAACTGATATATGTAGGAATGACATCTAGAATGTTAAAAGTAAGGATTCTTGAACATCCGAGTAACATTAGGAGGGGAATTATCCAGGAACCTTTGGTAGAACACTTCATTCAGAAGGGGCATAAGACACAAGATATGTGGTTTTTGTGCCTTGAGAAAGTAGCTATTTCGGGGAATCATATTAAACAACTAAGGAGGAGGGAAGCTGACTGGATTCACAGGCAAGGTCTCCACGAAGATAATTCTTTCATTGCTTGTCTATAGGAGTTGTGTTGGTCTATTGTTTTTTGGATCTCCAACAGCAATATGCTATAGCTACCATTGGTGGAATTTATTGACAATATAATATTTCTGATTTCAAAACAAAGGAAAAATTTGTTTATGTATGTACAACTTATGGGATTGGGCTCTGTTTGGGATAATAGGACAAGAAATGTCCGTGGTAGAGTATTTTAGCAGTATTGCTGTTCACTTGTGCAGCTGAGTTATATGAATCATAAAGGAATGTATGAGACATACGGAATACATAAGGACTCTGGCAGGAAGATGATGCGAAGAGGGTTTCCATGGGTCTACATGAGATTGTGAAATTATCAAGGACTAACACTGGACTATGAATTATCCATGAATGCTAGTTGATGATACTGGCAAAAAGAAGCTGGGTGATACAGAAGGAGACACTGTGACTTTAAAATAATGCCTCAAATAGTCATCACATCGTGCTGTGGGTCCAGATGGACAAGATAATAAAATGAGTGGAGGAGGCATGGGGGTAATGCAATAAAACACTTTGACTCTTGAAGCTAACACTGCGCTTGAGCCCTGGGAGCCACAATAAGTATTAAGCCTTGAAATTGAGGGTATGAGAAGAGCTGTGGAATAACTGTAAGTGAATGTTCTTGTTTAATCTGGTGGCATGGGCAATATAAAAGCTACAATGGAGTGTGGGTTTGTTAACATGGCTACTATTTCTTCTGTTCTGATTAAGGACAGAAGGTGGGTGGTTCATTTGCTCCCCCTTAGGTCTATCTGCACATATGACCTAGTAAGCGGATCTGCAGCACTTTAAAAAAAAAAAGGGACGGGGAGGATAAAAAAGGGAGAAAAAGACAAAAAAGGAAAAAAGTTTCTTCTGGTATAAGTATGACTTTAATTATCACTCAATTAAGCATGATGGCATATAGTAAATGTGACTACAACATAACCTTCTTTCATTCTCTACAGAGTCTGCTATATTTTGAGTGTGTATGAATATGTCCCACGGAGAAAGGGGTGTGGACCCCAAAACGTGTTTGGGATTTTTATACTATTTTGGGAATTTTTGAGTACTTATGACATGATTGTATTATTGGGATTTTTTTACTACTTGTGACATAGTTGTATTTTATTGGTTATGTTTAATCTGATTTCTATTACTGTGTATTATTTGGGAACTGATTGTTTATAGTGTGTGTTTGATTTTTTGTCTCCATCCTCCTTGTGGATTTGGGAGGTTTGGCCATTGTACATAGAGACTGGGATTTTGTATATTGTAAATACTATACCTCTGTTTTCTTTGTTTGTGATTGTGCGTCATTAGCCTTTGGCTGCACAGAAGTATTTGTTGCTGGGGATCCTTAACCCCTTGGGGTGTTTTTGCATCCTGGAGTTGCCACTTTTACGTTTCAAAGGTCACCACCACGTCCAGCCTCTCAGCACTGGGGTGGAATGGAAGAAATGCCAGTCAGCCTCACCCCACTACTCTGTTTGTGTGCTGCAGCACAGGTTTAATGCCTGTCCACTCTCCCCTCTCCCTCCCCCAACCCTGCCCACCAACCTGCCTGTTGGCCCAAGCACACTCCTGAAAGCCAAGCGGATCACTTCCTCTTCTGCCTCAACACTCCCTGCTCAGCTCGAGGGGACCTATCTGCCTGCTCCCTGACTTTTGGGTCAGAAAGGGGATCTGGGGGCTGGAACTGGGGCATGGGTGTGTGTGAAGACAAAGGACTGGAACTGGGTCTAGGGGGTGGAGGCAAAGGGGACCTGGAGGGCTGGGTCTAGGGGGTGGAAGGGGATGGGGGGGGGCAGTGGAAGCAAGGGGTGATGCTGAATATGGAGGGTGCAGACAAGAAAGATCTGGGGCTTAAACGGAGTCGGGAGGGTGGAGACAGGGAACATCTGGGGGCTAGATCTGTGTCTGGTGGGGTCTGGGTTGGGTGGTGAAGGTAATGAAGAGATCTGCGGGCTGGAACTGGGTCTAGGAGATTGGGGGCATAGGGGGATTGTGGGTGTAGAGACAAGGGGGCTCAGGGCTGGTAGAGTGGAAGCAAGGGGGATCTGGAGGGCTGGGACTGAAGACAAAGGGGATCTGGATTGGGGTCTGGTGTGTGGAGAGAAGGGGGGTCTTGGATGGTAGAAACAAGGGGCTTCTGGGGTTGGAGCCAAGGGGGATCTGGGGACTGGGGCATAAAGATGAGGAGCTGGGGTTCGGGTGTGGAAATGAGGGATCTGGGGGCTAGATCTGGTGGAATCATGGGGGCAAGTGAGATCTGGGAGTTGGGGCTGGAGGGCTGAGAGATGGGGTGGGGGGGTAGGGTTGCCACCTTAGGTATATTTTTCTAGGCCAGTTATGAAAAATGCATGTTGCAGGGTCATTGGCACCTATGGAACCAATGCAAGCCTGGAAACATGCATTCTTCATAACTGGCCTGGAAAAATATAGCTAAGGTCACAATTCTGGGGGGAGGGGGGAGTGGTGGTGAGAAAGGAAACTTGGGGCAATATGCAGAGCCCCTTCTCCTGATGGCTAAACTAGAAGTAACAGCCAGTCCTCAGTCTTGCAAAAGTCAATTGATAGGTCATGAATTTAAAGTTAAAGTTGTGATTGGTTTAAAAGGTGTGATTTCTTTCATACATCCCAACCTAGCTACGCCCCTGCTGCTCTCTGCGCCTCTCATTTTGGGTATCTCAGGTAAGAGGAGATGGGTGGGGTGGGGTGGGGTGGGGAGAGGGGAGGCAGCCAGTCTTTGAAAGTGACAGGCTCCAGCTGGGACCACTGTTGTTCCTGGTGGTTCTATGTGAGAGTTGCAAAGAGGTGCTCAATTGCTGAAGGAAATTAAAATGGGGCAGGGAAATGTTTTGTGTGCTTCTGATTGTAGACCATTTTTTAACCAGGAGCATGCCTGGTTGTGCTGAAAATAAAATAAAAATTAGTTGCTGTCTGGATGACTTACCCAAGAGTATTTTTTGTTCGTCATGAACAAACAATTTTGAAGGAGGCCTGGGATGGACAGAAGTACAAACACCGATACAATGTCATTAAATGTGCAAACTAAGATATTTTACTATAACAGTCAGCAATAAAATTGGTCTTTTAAGTCTGGTGATGTTTGTTATCGCTTTTACTAAGGGGATGTCCTGTATTCTGGAGATGATGATTAGTATTCTGTCTCATCTCCCTTAGCATTTAATATTATACTCGCCATCCTGGTTAGGTGGTTGACAGTATGACCCAGCCATTATATGCTTCCTCTTTAAGTATGGAATTTCTATCCCTAGAGATTCCAAAGAACAGCTTGTTTCTTTAAAATTTGAATCAATTATGTCTTTAGCATATAGAGCACCACTCTGCCACCACTATGATTCATTCTGTCATTCCATACATTTTGTATCCTGGTATTAGTGTCCTGTTGATTAGCTTTATTCCACCAGGTTTCCAAAATGCATATCAAAGGAAGTTGAGACAAAGGGCTGGAGATGGACTCAGGGTAGGGACCTTCGATTACCTCTAACCACTCTAGTTCACAGGTTTGACCAGATGGAAGATGGAGCAGAGTGCGGGATGGGCTACAATAAGTATTTCTCTCCTAATTCCCTATAGGATTACAGGGAGGGTGGGTCAATAGCAGAGACCATTCGCAACTCCCATAACAGCCTATTATTCTTTTGAGCAGCTGTTCCTGTGCATTCAGCATCTGCTTTATCATGTTTGTGCAGATCAGCCAGTATGTGCAGAAAGGGAAGTTCCATTTGGACAGTTCCAGTGTCTTCATGTTCCCAGCTCTCTACTTTTACCACCATGGGTGGGCAAATGGGATTACTTAACTGTAAGGCATTGTCTAGCATTGGGCAGCCTGGGAAAGAACAGGACTCTAGACAAGTTGAGCAGGCTTAGGTAAATAAGCTAGAAGCAGCATCAAATTGCAGACCAGAGAGACTAGGATAAGCAAACAAGTCCATGGACTGTTCAAAATTGAGTCAGGTGGTCAGAGCTGGGAAATCGGTCTAAGGAAGGTGGGACAAAGGGCTAGAATTGGGCTCAGCGATGGGTAAGCTGGAAAGGCAGGGCCAGCAAGTGAGACAGAAACCTGGAGTAGATGCAAACTCCAGCAAAGATACCATGAGATTTTTCCACTCTTCACTGAGGTAGAAGAAACCCATGAGAGCTCCTTGGCAAGCTGATCATGTCATTAGGCACTAAAGATGCCTCCAAGGGCATTTTAGTTGATTTTTCCAAGCAACCAAAATCTTTTCAATAGAAAGCATCAAAGTCCCTGGAATACAAGGAGTTTGCCCACAGAGGAGACTGAATTCAGTAAAAGAAAAAAAATTAAAGTGGTGTGGGTGTTTTGGAGGCTAATTCTCATTGAAAGCAAATGGGAACTGGGCATCTGGATGTTTTTTTCCTTTCTTTTTTGGGGGGGGGAAATCTTTCCCTTGGTGCCTAAGTCACTCATGGCATTTTTGCTCTGTCTTTGATCCGCAATAAAATGTTTCTGGTGCACACCCACTGAGTAGTGAAGCCTGTGATAGCCTGGCTGTTGTACAGAGCATTTCAGGCCTTGGCAGATGGCCTGAAACACAAATGGAAGGTAACAGTGTGAGGTTAGCTGATATGAATGCAAGCGATGGCTAGGTAGGAGGTGTCCGTTTGCCTCCTGGCTAACCATCTTGAGTTGCATCCATTGCTTTCATTTGGATAATAAGAACATAAGTGCCATATTGGGCCAAACCAAGAATCCATCCAGCCTATCATCCTGTCTCCCACAGTGACCACCTTCTGTCACTTCAAAGAAGGGCATCATTCCCAGCACCTGACTGTCAGAAGTTACATTCCCCCAACCAAGGGTGATTTCAGACGTTATGGGTGCCCGATTCACCACAGTGAATTCCCAGCGGTGGCGAACTGGCTAACCACCACCCCCCGCGGGCAAGAGAGGCCCCAAACAGACGTGGCGGGAGCAGGCCAACGGCAGGGAATCGGACCGGCAGACCATGGCTTGAGGCAGTGCAACAGACATTACGCCGGTCCCGGGATGTGGTCAAAGCACCTGGAAGGCGCTGGGGCAGCTCGTCCCAGCTGCTGCTGCTGTCCCTCCACCACCTCCATGTGGAGCATGACCACCACCTCCTCCATCTGCCTTGCTCTCTCGTCCTCTGCTTTCCTCTCCCTTCCGCCTCGCTCCATCCCGCCACGTCCCCCTGCTGCCGTGTGCCCTTTAAATCTCCCTCCCCAGCCTGTGTTGTTGCTCGTTGCTTGGCAGCGACGTTGCATGCTTTGTCCCCAGCTGGGAATCATGTTGCTTGATTCCGGCCGTTGCCATTCAGTCATTACTTTTTTTTGTTTCCCGGTGGGAATTGCTTTGATGCTTTCGGAGATGGTCCGGGCCGGAGTTCTGGAAGCATGGTTATTTTTGACCCCCTGGTGGGGATTGACTGTGGTTAACATCTGGTGCCCGCGAAACAGACTTTCAGGGCACTTTGGCCCTGTCGCGGGATTGACCATGGTTCACTGTGATCGACTGCGATCTCGTAACGTCTGAAAATACCCCAACTTGACTAATAGCCATTTATGGACCTATCCTCTAAGAACTGTTGATCCAATAATTTTATTTTTTAAAATCTCATTACAATATTGGCCTTCACAAATCCTCTGCAATGAGTTCCACAACTTAAGCAATGGTAAATTACATGGTAAAGCTAATTGTGAGTCTTAATTTTTATATTCAGCAAGTATATTTTTAATTTTACAGGGTCAGAGGGCTTTTTACATTCATGGCATTTAATTCTTTCTGTCCATTTGTCTTGCTACTGGTGGGTGTCATCTCAGCTCCTTCCTGTGTGCTTGAATGAGAAGTTTCCTTTTTGAAGGGCTGTTCCTCTTCAAATACCTTTCTTGTCCTCCCCACGAGAGGGTAGAATTAAACATGGAATGGGGTTGATCAGTCATTGGTTATATCCTGACGCAAAGGCAACTAATGCCGTGTGGGCTTTTGTGTTTGTGCTCTTGTGACCAGCTCATCCCATTTTTCCCCTCATGAGCTGGGAACATTTCTTATCTAAACCTCAAATATTATTATTTGAGCTTTCCAACAGCTTGTGTAACTTCACTGCTAGTCTTGTATTCGGCTTAGCTGCTGCTTTAAAAAACCTACCCGGGGGATGGGGTGGAGTAGAGGGTATTATGGCTTGATTACATAATGACTAAATCAGTGAGAGCTGCTTTACTTTTAGCACATGCAGAGCTCTCTACCATTGCTAATAGGCACACCCAGATTCATTCAGCTCAGGATTGCTTTGGACTAAGGTAAAAATTATCCCATTTACCACCAATCAAAATATTGCAATTTGTAAGCTCAGTAGGATTCTGTGTGCTAACGCTCAGTCACACAATGCTGAGTGGGTTGTGGAATCTTTGGTGTTTCCTGTGCTCTTTGCTGCTTGACAGTAGCAAGTAGCAGCAGGGGCATATTATTAACCCAGAACAAGCTTCAACCCCTAATGCACAATTGCCTGTTTGTCACTTCCTACCTCCAAAGGACCAGAAGGATGATGTTAGAGAATGCTGAAGTAGCATTTGGGTGTTTTCATACCTGACAGTGCAGAGCGCCAAAATGCTTTAATCCTGCCTGGAGTGAGGGCCTTCACTCTGGGCATGATTTGGCCTAGCCGTCAAACAAATGTGATGGCAGCTGGGCCGGAGAGAAGTCAGGGCTACGTGCGCACAGCCCCACACCCTCCCTGATGGGCAGTCATGGCAGCCTACAAAGCTGCCAGGGCTGCCCGGAAGCACCGCAGACCCCAGACCGGGGGAAGTGTGAGCAGGCCATCAAATGTGACAGCATCCGTTGCACTGACCATGGCAGTGCTTAGCCTGCGCAGTTCCTTGGGAATGGTCCCAAGGAACAGTCTGGGCTAAGCACCGCCACGACCCGTGCTAAAGCCTGGGAAATGTGACTGGCCACAGATTAATCCATGCCCAACATCACGTCTGAAAACACGCTTTGTTGCATGCAGATATAGCACACAGGCATTCCATTATGCTTTTTGCATTGTGGGAAATAGTTGAGCGAGGGAGGAGTTAAATCAAGTGAGTTAGTCACTGTGTAATAGCATAGCATTGCTATGACACAAGGCGAATACAGGTTCAGTTTGCAAGGGGGGAAAGGTGGCATTTGAATGAGCCCTAATTTAGTCCATTTTAATCTTCTCCCTCCCCCCCGAAAGCATCTTATAGTTTCTGACTGGGCAATGGAGGAAGAGTTCCCACTCCAAACATGACTTTTCAGCGTGGCTTGTTGCTCTCCTCTCTCTCTCTTCTCCAATTTGTCAAAATCCTTCTTGAAGTGCAGTGCCCCAAACTGTACACAGAACTCTAGGAGCGGCTTCACCAGTGCCAGGTAAGGCAGAGCTACCATCTCCTCCTGGAAACAGCCCAAAATGGCATTTGCCTTTTTTTGCAACAGCATCACCTTGACTTGCATTCTGTTTATGAGCTGCTATAACACACTGCTCTTTTTCTACAGTGTTGTCACCTAAACAGTTATGCTCTCTTTTATATTTTTGCTTTTTCTTTTTGTTCCTATGTGCAATATTTTGCTTTTGTATGCTAAATCTCATTTTGCTTCTTCCAACCCAGCTCTCCTGGTTGGAGGACAAAATTAGAATACAAAATAAGTGTTTGCAACTCATCCCAGTTTTCTCATATGCATTTGGTCGATATACTTTATACTCCCGCCTGTAAGTCATTAATGAAAATTATGCAGATGGCCACTTTATACCTCTTCCTAAGTTGATACCATTCCATTATTACTCAGTGTGGTTTTTCAGCCAGTTAGGAGACCATCTAATAGTAATTCTATCTAGCCCACATTTTGCCATGTTAATGTTCTTAATCTTTTATATAAAGGGAAAGAGAGGAGAGACACAAAGGCGGTACATGAGAGAAGAAAGCTAGGACTGAGGAAACGTTCCCTACGTGTGACCCCACCCCCCAGCAGCATTGGATGCTAGTGGGTTGGGGTTTTTTTGCCAACTCTTTCTTGCCCTGGCCTGTCTAAGCCACTTCACTGGACAATAGCATGTCTCCTGCTCTCTCAGCAGGTGCTATTCTACATATCAGGCACCAGGTGAGGTGCAGGTTAGCAAGTCCCAGAAACGAGGGCAGAATCATTCAGCAGCTGAACTGCAGTTCTTCCAGCCCATCACAAAGAGGAGGAGGAAGGGAGGATAGGGTTGCTACCTCTCATGGTTTGACCCTAAAGCCCCATGGGGCCAAAATGGAAGTCTCAGGGGCAAAGTGCAAAAACAGTCAATAGTGAGGTGAGGCTCTGCCTGAGCAGTGTTTCAAATGCACATGTGTAGGCAGCTTGTAGCTCTCAGCCATATGAAGATTTTGGCACATGGCTCTTGGGAGTCGGGAACTTTGTTCCTCCTGATTCAGGGTTTTGGCAAAAGCAGCAGTAAGGAAGGGCTTGGTTTTAGCAGTATTATGTAGGGAGAAAAGACCGAGGGAGAACTTAAAAGATGTTCAAGCTATGTGCGTGATGGGCACTGGCATCATGAGTGCAGACAGAGAAGGAGAGGATGGTTTGGGAAGAGTAGAGGATGGAGTCTCTGCTCCAGGGCACTCTAGTCCTACTTCTGTGATTAGTTGGAAGTGCAGACAAAATATTTAAAGCTTGCTAGTTGAGTCAATTCTTTGCAAGCAAACACTTTGCATCAGGTGACAGAGCACAGAAAAGAGTGAGGATTTCATGCATCACTTAGAAAATGGCACTTTTAAGAAGGAGAGCTCAGCTTCTACAATAAGGGAAGGTCTTCACAACAGCATAGAAAGAGGTGGAATCAGCCCTTAAGAAATAATCCCTGCATAAGTCACAAGGAGATAGTTAGGGTGTGGTAGGTCTTGCAGAGGGCTGGACTCAATGACCCTTGAGGTACCTTCCAGTTATGACACTGTGGGAGGGGTCCAGCTGATGCTTTTGTTCTTACTCCCCACAACCCACCCATGGCTCTAAGTTGCACTAGGAGATGCTCACACAGGTGCCACCTCCTCCTCCACTACAGTCCTCCTGCTGATATTCCTTTTGTATGCAAGGCAAGTAAGGTTCAGCACAGGATTTCTAACAGATAGAAAGTGGGTCCTACATAGGACCCATGTTTACTGCCTGATTTGCAAGGTTTTTTAAAGTACCAGCCACCCTGAAACAGGCAATGCTGAATTCTCAGACCTTTAAATGTGGGCTCAGGCTCCAGCCTTAATGCTGAAACCTGATCTGGACACAATGCTTCAACAAAAATAGGTAGAACTACTGCTGAGGCACCCACCCAGTTACGACTTAGTAAAATTGGGCATCTTAGGGAATGGGCCTGTGTGAGAGAAGTAGGATGCTGTCTTAATATTCAAAATATGTTGAATTGCTTACTGGGAAGCAAATTTGCATAGCTAATTTGCATAATTATATACACTTATTATGCTCATAATTAACATACAGCAAATTTTAGCACTAGAATACTCATGGGGAGGGGGGGACATCAAGTCTTTCTACACCCAAATTTTTCTTTCAGCTGAAATTTTTAAGGATCACTGGAAGGAGCCAGGATGCCAGTCTCAGCCTCTCTCCATGGGAAAAACACAAGACTGTCCCAACAGTGGGGATTTGGCCTGCTGGAGCAAGTATTACAGTCTGCTTTTAAATACATCCCCCTCCCATGGGCAATGGCAATAAGGAAGTCACTGAGTCAGCTAATGCCATGCAAAATGACCTGGCAAAAACACTAGTGTCAAAAACCCACAGAGCTGAAAAGCTGCAAATAAGGCAGCTGTAATCTGGAATTCATGCACAACTCCAAAGGAGGGGGAACCCCACTAGACCAGCTGTGCTTTAGTGGCTGCAGATGTTTGTTCAATATTATCTAAACAGGAATAGTCCGAACCAACTAGCAAAAGACACAGTTTTACTAATTAGGAAATGAGGTGATTATGGCATCAGTCTTCTGTTTGCCCTGGAGCAGTTCTTGCTCCATTTTTTGCTGGCCCAGACAGCCAACAGCATATAAGAAGCAAGAGAGAAGGCAGCAGGCTAGCTTCATGCCTGGCCATTCAATGATAGAGAAAGTCATGTGCCACATGGGTTTATAGAAAGCTTTTGACAATGTCCCTCAGCCTCAAGGGCTAACTGGCTGAAAAGGTAGGACACAAAGGTTAGGGAGATGTGGTCCGTTTTCAAAACAGAGAAACAGCAGATTACACTGGGACTGGGGGTGTTTAACATATTAATGACCCAGAAAAGTGAGTGAACAAAGTAGTAAAATCTACCAATGATACAATTTCCCCCCAGACAATTAAGTCTAAAGCGGACTGCAAAGAATTACAGCAGGATCTCACAGAACTATGTTAACTGGCAGATGAAATTCAACACCTGATACATGCAATATATACAAAAAAGTAATTCTAATTATAGATACATAATGCTGGGTTCTAAATTAATATATCATGCAGGAAAGATCTAGGACTGGAAGCACTAAATAGTTGACAGAGTCCTCTCACTGAACTGTACTGGTCAGAAAGGCAAACGTTAGAAATCCCAACAAAGGGATACAAATATTATAATGGCATCACAGAAGTCTATGGTTTGCCCACACCTTTAGCAGTATGCGCAGTTCTTGTTGCCTCTACTCAAGAATACCAAAACTGGGAAAGGATTAAAAAAGGGGGGGGGTGGCAGCAGGGGACAACGTTGAACCATGATTTCCACATAATGAGAGGCTAAAAAGATTAGGGCTCTTCAGTACAGGAAAGAATCATAACATTTTAGGATTGGAAGGGACCTTAAAGGTTATCGAGTCCAACCCCCTGCTCTATGGCAGGATATCACTGTCTACAGCATTATGGACAAATGCTTGTCCAGACAGGTTTAAAAACCTTCAGTGAAGGAGATTCTACAACCTCCCTGGACAGCTTACTTCATTGCTCAACAGTTCTCATAGTTGAAGAGTTAATGTTTAACTGAAATATCCACTGTTGCAATTTAAGCCCATTCGCTCTTGTTCTGCCTTCTGTGACAGTGGTGAACAAATAACAGGTAGGGAAGAAGTTTATAAAATTGTGGATGGTGTAAATTACCCTCTCTCACAGTGCTAAAATCAGACGACACCTAATGAAATTATCAGGGAGGGGAGGAAAAGGAAACTTTCCCCCCACACAACATACAATTAACTTGTGGAATGCTTTTCCATGGGATGCTCTGAAGACCAATAGTATAAACTGTATTGGTTAAGTCCATAAGTTCATCAATGGTCATTAGCCAAGATGTTTAGTCAATGAAACCTCATGCTCTCAGCACTCCAACTGCTGGACCCAATGGTGAATATAGGGTTTGGATCACTCTCCATATGCCCCATTCTTATACATTCCTCTAATGTCCTTCCCTGGCTGTTATCTGAGGCTGCTTTCAGACATCCCCCCCACCCCACCCGGCACATATTCTGGCAGCGCAGGGGGGGGGCGGGGAAATGTGCAGCCAGAATACGTGTGGGGATCGGCCGGCCTGAAAGCCCCCCCACTCCCCGGGCACGGCTTTCCCAGCAAACATGCACATGGATGCAGAGCAGAAAATTGAGGTCTGCATCCATGTCAATGTCTGCCAGCAAAACCGCACCGGGGGGGGGGCTTTCAGAACAGCCAATCCCCGTACATATTCTGGCTGCACTTCTCCCTCTCCCCCCAGCAGCCAGAATATGCGCGGGGAGGTGGGGGAATGTCTGACAGTGGTCTGAGATAAAGCACCAGTTTAGGGAGGCCATCGATCTGACTTTTGCTGTTCCCTTGCAGCAGGACTATCTAATGTTGCCCTTGCTACCTTTACATAGTTTACAAATGCAGCAGCCACAGTCACCAATATCTGAAAATGGAAGGAGTGGCTTCAGTTTAGCAGTTCCTAAATGCTCTCACCCAGGTGTTTGAGAGACTGGAATGTCAGCGGGAACTGCCTTCTCCTCCAGGTGCCATGTAAACCACTCCCTTATTCCCAGTCACCCCACAAGGCAAGGCCAAATTGAACAGAATACAGTAATAAAATCCAACAGTAATTCTGACCACATTGCATCAAGCTTTGCAATTATGCTCTTTAATGCACTAGGAAACAACAACTTTTTCCGAACCAAAACTAACAGTATTTGTTTGCAGTAAGTCAGTGGACCAGTCAGGGATGGATCCAAATTTTTATCTTTATCCCATGGGACTGGATAAATCTAAAGCTGAAGTAACTCTAGACTACTCAATTTTTAACTAGGATCATTAACCTAACACAATCTGGGGCTGGCCTGCCACCTGCAGCCCTTTTCTTGAAGTAAGCACAGGAAAGGTGTGTCCAAAGGAAAGGAAAATCTCCTTTAGCTCCTGCCCCAGGACTAGTGGGTTTTCCACTTGGCTACTGGTGTTCAGGTCAGACAGCCACCATAGTCTTGGACAGTAAATCCACGCAGCCCAGTATCTCCTGCAATGATCAGCCACCTGGTCACTGAGCTGTGAACTGAATCCTGAACCTGGTCAATGAGCTGTGGGAGCAAACCAAGGAAATAGGAACACAGGCCTTTAAGAGAGAGAGAGAGAACACAGACTGGAGAGAGGTGGATACAGGTAAAATGCAAACACAATCTTTTGAGTGAATGGACAAGTGGAAACGGTGCCATGTGTCCTATCACGCACTGTCTGAGGGGACTTGCAGTGGCAAAAGGAGGGGAACTGGTCAGAGACAAGACAGAAGTTCTTCACTGGAAACAAGCCTGTCTTGCCATCTGCCTTTACAACATGGAATTCAACAGGCTCTACTGACAACTGAAGGGCCCCAAAGTCAGCATCTGCCTGCAGCAAGGCAGGGAAAGTGCAATGATTGCGGACATGCTCACCAGTTCCCGGGAGGCTACATGTAATGGCAGCTTTGGCTCTAAAGGAATTATCAGACTCTGAACATGGGACCCCCTCAGACCTGGCCTGCCCATGCCCAGAAAAAGAAAGGGGGGTCAGGGATGTTTTGTGGTTAAGGATGCAGGAGACACTCTCCTGGGGAGAGCAAGAGTGGTTCTTTCGATGGTTACATGGAGCTTTCACATGTTGGTACTCATCCGGGACTGGCTGTTTGCTGGTGTGAGCTCCCCTTGGCTGCCTTCTCTTGGAGGTGACTGCAAGAGAACAAAAACAAAGCTGCAGCGAGCAACATGCTGGAACTGCCCTTGCCCCAAAGGCAGCATGTCCCCATAGAAGCCAGAAGCACAGCAGGATCCAGCCAGCCGCCTTGTTCACCAGAAGCAGGGGGCAGGGCGAGTGGTTAACAATGTCATCACGCAGCTGGAAGGATTATTTGTTGCAAATCAATTACAGAGAATCCTACGGCTGGAATAGACCTTAAGTCCAGCCCTGTCACTTCCCTCTGGTGCCAGTGAAACATTTCCCTCCTGGGGGTCACTTTGAAAATTAGAACAAGCTCCAAAAGGCTGCATAGAAGCTGGGGATGGAGGTGCTTAATGGATACACTTGGGAAGAGGGAAGAGGAAGAATCTAGAGAGCATGGATCTATGCCATGGATCTGTCCCCTATTCTTGTGTGCATACCCTTATCTCTGCTCTCTTATCCTCAGGCTCAGTCTTTCAGTTCCTGGGGGTAGGAACTAGATCCAGGGGCCAGATCCAGAACTAGAAAGGGGCCACATAACGATACATATGAATGGGTTATTAGAGTTTTATTTTTTTAAGTGTTGGGACTTTTTAGTCTGCATTACCTTTGTTTCCCTGCAAGGGAACTCATTAGTGAGTTCTTCCTCGTGTTGATAGAGATAAGATTTTGTATGTGGATTTTATTTTATTATTTTGAATTACTAGTGTTTTTGCATAGATATTTTGTTGTTGTTTATTATTTATGGTTTGTTATATTTATTATCTTATTTTTGTAGTATTTTTTGGTTGGGTTACAGTTTACATATTTTTGTTTGGGGTATGTATTTAAGTTGTTGATCATGTTATTTGCATTAGATTATATTTTTTGATTGTTTTAAGTGGTGTATAATTTGAGTTTTTTACTAGGCTCCTTGTATAACTCTGAAGACGACTTGTGAAGTTGAAACATGTCAGCTTTTTTTGGAACCTGGAAGAAGCATGCAAATTAATTCATTCAAGAACAAGGACTAGATGAATTAGATTTTTTTTATCATCCATGAAGACTGGAAATTGTTTCTTATTGTGTAGTAGATTATATTCTATTACTTGTTTTATATATTGTCTTATTGGAGTGTTCATGAACTATATGTATATAAAAAATGGTTAGATTGGAATTAATTTGAGATATTCAGGACTGAATGATTTTGATATAGATCTAGTAGGTGTTTCCCTGCTTGTTGGTTGGATTTGGCACTGGGACACCAGAGGAAGCCACAGAACAATTGTCCTGCTTGATCTAAGCAGTTCCACGTGTAGCAGAGGCCAGCACAGTTATCAGTTTTTAATTCCATTTCCGTCCCACCCTGCAACAATCTTTCCCAACCACAGCCACTCCTGCCTTTTGTCTTTGTATTTTACTCTACTCACCTCCCCAAAAAATTAAATCCAACTTAATCCCAGCTAGGAAAAGGCTGGGATTAAGTGCAGGATTGCTCCTCACCCACAGTACAAGCTCTGGCCCCAGTACTAACTCAGCCAGGGTTGGGACTTGTGGTGTGGAAGGGGAGATCTCCTGCTCCCTGCTGAACAGCTGATTGATGTAAAACTCTTCCTTACACCCCACCCGGGCTGGGAGACTCATACTACAAATTCCCATGGGATGAAACTTTTCAAACCAGCAGATATATAGATCCCTTGGGTCCCACTCCCATTTAAAGCCTCTATCCTGGGGAAATTCTATCTACACTACATGCATTTCAGCCCCTATCCTATGCAAATAACTAAGCCAGCTGTGAGCCTTGGATGCAGTTGTCCCCCCTTTTGTATGGACAAAGTGTGCTTTCTGCCAGGGATGTGTGATGCAGATTAGTCCATTAATCCAGAGAAGATTCCTCACCCTCTGTGCATCTGCTTAGAATCCACCTGCTTAGGTACACAGCCCACCCTCCTTTCTCACGGGCTGTAACTTGCCTACTTTCCCCTGTCCTGGGCCCTTTTGCTCACCTTGACATGGATCTGGTTGCGCAGAACAGCAGCTCGCAGGATCATGGCTTTGGCACGGCGCTGGAACTCTTTGCCCATCAGCAAGGACTTTTCAAAAGTGGTGCTGCGCTGGTCAACATCCCGAGCATAGAGAATCTGCAAACAGGAAGGAAACCACCTACAGGGCCTGAAAGGCAGCCACGCCACTACAGATGAATGCAGCTACAAATAGTCTCCTACAAGGAGGGGGAGTGGGTGTTACTCAGGGGCCATTCAGCACCGACAAGCAAAACCTTGCTGAGATAGCCCTCAAGCTGCAGCAGCAATCGGCCTGAGAGCTTATCCAGGAGAAGATCAGCACTCGCCAGCAAGAAATGTGGGCTAAAATATGGGGGGCACTAACAGGGGCAGATTGGAAAATCAAAGTGGCCTGGGAAAATATAGTCTTAGTGGCTCTGTGCTGGCGGCAAAGCCGCCGGCAGGCAGTAAACAGGCTGAGGGGGCATGGCTTAGGGGGGCGTGGCTTGGGGGCAGGCAGAGTGCACCAGATTTGGGGCCTATCAGAGCTGAGTCCCCAGACTCAGATCCTCAGCAGCCTGGCAGGGGTGAGTGGGAGGTTATGGGGGGTTGGCAGG
>QEPC01002794.1:1619423-1647854 GCA_003113815.1 Sphenodon punctatus
TTTTAATGTTAAAAAAAAAAAAAAAAAAAAAAAAAAGACAGCGGGACCGGCCCTCTGGCCCAGTCCACCGGGAATCCTCCCGGTGGGTTCAATGGCCAATCCACCCCTGGGCACTAACCTTACTGTGAGAGTCTATTCGAGCATTGATCAGTCCTTCCAGGATCAGTTGGGTCAGCTCATCCTCCAGAGCTGCCACCGTGGTGTTGAAGGCAGTGGCCATCTTGCGCATATCTGCTGACACATAGGGGCTGAAATACTACAAAGCAGAAAGAGACACTCAGTGTCCATGTTCAGCCCCAGATCCCTGACCTCAATCATCACAGAAGTGCAGGGGCACAGTTACCTGGATAAGAGCTCGATTTCGGATCTGGGTGTAAAGTGTCCTCACATGAGGTGCCAGGTACATATCCAGCAGCAGGTTGTCCTGTGCACACAGCAGAGCAGAGTCAGGGAGCACGTGGATTTCTCCCCTTCCAGCCGCAACCCCACACTCAAATCCTATATATGTTCCAGGGGAATTGCCAAATCTTCCTGCCTACTGGAAACAAGTACTGAGGCTAGCACACCCAGACCCATGGGGCAGGACAAAGCTCCACTGTCTCAGTGCAGCATTGAGTATATCTGCTAAGGATGCTTAGTTGCTAACAGGAAAGAGCAAAACCACACTAACAACAAGCAATTGCTCTCCCTCATGGCCATGTGCAACAGAGAGGTGTACTGGATGTGCCCAGCAAAGGAATCAGTTAACACAGAGTCAGGTCCCCATGTGGAGTCCGGTCCTGACTGATGTTACATATACTTTTCATTTGGGGTTGGGGGGTGACTATAAAGATTAAATGTATTATTATTATGTCGTTGGTGAGGTGGCGTCTGAATCATATTTAAGTCTCAAAATGGGGACCACTGTGCTAAGAACCATAACTTGTGTAAGAATGAAACAACATCAGCACCACAATGTGGTGTTTTCAAAATACACACGCAGTATCATTTGAGAACTAAAGAGCTTGTGAATTCTGGTAAAATATTTGAAGTCAAACTAATAATTGTGAAGTAAATAAGAATCTATCTTTTTCAATACAATGTGTTTTACTGAGGCTTTTCACAGACATAACTGAAATGTCAGTTTCACAGTCTGGCTTGACAAGATCAGCCTACAAGCATGTGCTAACGAAGTTGACAGCTGTGGAGTGGAAAAAGGAAGAAAAGAAAAGAAATCAGCAGGTGGGTATTTCCAGTGTGCAAGCAGAAATTTAAATCAAATTATCACCTGAACTGAAAGATAATGTTTGCATCTATGGAGGGATGCTTAGGTAGCAAAATTCTGCTAAGCTCAGCTTGGCAGGGTGAGACTGAAGTCAGGCAGTTTTACAATGTGGAGGTAGGCCTATCTACCTCTTTATCTTATTCTATTATTATTATTATTATTGCACCAGAAACGTGTCCAACACCGAACAATCCTTAGAGACAGGTCCCTGCCCGAGGGGCTTACAATCTAGGAGAAACAAGGGAGAGGGTAACCTAGGAAGAGAAGGGATGCCTTCATGAAGTTGAAAAAATCACAGGTGCATATGCTCAGCTTAGTTACAGGAGGAAAAGGAATACCAAATGAAAGAACAGTAGAAGGAGTATTAGCAAGCATCCTGCGGGGGTGAGGTGCTAGGGAAACATGACAGAAGAGCATGTGAAGTTATAAACGTGTGAATTCAATTTAGTCTTCATCTGAAGTTTGCATTAAGCCTGTAGTGGCTTAACTTGCTGAACCCAGGCTAAACCAGCCCAGCATGGACCTCTTCTACTGAGAAACAGAAGGAAACTTCCCCACATGACCTAGTGTAGATGGCCCCCCTCTCCCTCTTGAGAATCATGCTCCTTTGTGGCTAAAGGCTGGAGAGCTTTAGACCACAAAGTGCCCACAATGTAGCCAGGAGGCCACTCTTTGCTGTAATGCAGGCATTTGGCCCCTCTGAAATGGCCGAGCAGTCAACAGGTTAAAGTGGCAGCAACTGAGCAAGTTCTCTTTGGTGGTTTTCCACTAATCAGAAACTGATAAAACAATCCTTCCCCATGTCTCCCTGGTTGCCTCTGAACCATGACACAGAAGGCAGCAGTGGGGAACTTCTGATATTGCCACTAGGGCAGTGGCAGAGGGAAATGGATGCAGAGTCTTCTACCGAGAAGCCACTTCTGCTGCCATGAGGTAAGGCCCCGAGTAAAACATGCCACTGTGATGCATGGATTCTGTGCAGAATCTCAGCCTGGGCAAGATTTCTGCAGAAAAATTCCCCATGGAATTTCCCTCGCCTGGTGACATCACAGCACACAAGCCTCTGATTGGCTTGCATACTGATTGATAGGCGACATCAAATTTATCCAGCAATTAGCCATATACACAATTTACAAATACATCTGATAAAAAAAAAGAAAATCATAAGTGATACAAAATTAATGGGTCTCCATTAATTAGCAAACAATTTCCGCTGACAAAAAATTAAAAAGGCATACACAGCCACTGATGTAAAATTCAAAACATTATTAGAGGCTAAAAGGATTTCAAGTTTCTGAAGCATTGCAAGGAACTCCTTCCCTGCTAAAAAAAGGTAAAATCCATCTTGACCTCAACTCCTGATAAAATGAACAATGAAATAAAATGTAAGATTTTACCTTTAACTTCCCTCCTGTAACTTCCCCAGAATCGCTGGGGTATGTCCTGACTGACTGACATCACCGCACATGAGCCAATCAGAGGCTTGTGTGCCATGATGTCTCCCATCAATCATGGCGTGCCCTTGGAGTTCCTGCTGCTGCCACCGCCACCTACTATATCACTCACCACTAGGGGTTCCTGCTGCTGCCACTGCCTGCTATGCCACTAGAGGTTCCTGCAGCTGCCACTGCTCTGCTACTTCCCCCACTGCTAAGCAGGCTGCGGTGGGTTTGCAGTGAGCACAAACGGGTAGGGCTGGGGAGGGAGGGTGCCTGCAGCACCCTCTGCATTTCTAACTCGTGGCTTGGGGATGGGGAAGGGTTTGGCCTGGGCCCAAGCAGGCCAAGCTGGGGAGGGGTGGTTGCCAGCAGAATTCAGGGAGAAGGCCTGTGGAACTTTGCAAATTTTTCCACTGGAGAATCAGAGCCCTGGGTAACGGGGAGGGAGAATGGACCTGAAGCCTTCAACCCACCATGGTGGCAGCAACAGTGGATTCTGCTCTTGCAGCCAAGCTAGCAGGAAGGGAAACTGGACCAGAGCCTGAGAGAGAGAGAAGGCTGCAGTTCCATTTTATCTTCCTGCTACCCCAGCAACAGCAGCTGTGGCAGGACTACTGCAGCTTCCAATTCCCCTAGGTCCCTGACATAACAACAACTATGTGGAATCTGCACTCACGGTGGGGTTTGCTGTGCTGGAGCTTACACCATGGGTGGTTGGGGCAGAGCCAACACATAGTGGCTCCGCACTGGCAGAATCCTGCTCCCTAACAAACACGACACTACGCACCCCTTTTTGAGTGGGTAGTGCCATGTTTGTGCAAGGGAGGTTGAGAGAGAGGGGGGTGGACAGCAAGTTATGTATTTTCCCCCCTCTGAAACAGGCTGACACGTGCTCCTCTCAAGATGTGTGTTCTAGCAGCTACCACCCATTTCTGTCTGCACCAAACATTCCTGATCACTTGCAGCCCTATTAAACATCATAAGAATAGGCCCATGACTATTCCCTAGTGAACAACACTGCTCTAAGAAGCACAAGCAGTGCAGTATTCTGAGGGGCAGTGAGGAGTCAGCACCATGCCATGCCTACATGGGAAGCAAGATAGGGTGAAACATGGGACAGGCAGAGTAGAGGTTCACACACACAGGGGGGGGGGAAGGTGGCAGTAACAGAATCAGCATGCACAGGCATACTCAAATAATCAAATGGGTTTGAATACAGGGTATAACATGGGTTCCAGGAAAAGATGCCTCCTCATCCCTGCTCCCACGCCCATTTTTTTTCCCCACTTCTCCTGCCCTGAGGCCCTACGTCTCCCACTTGATCCAGGCAATCTTCTCCCCACCAGGCAACCCCCACTTTAGCTTGGTACCTGGGCCCCTCTTCCTCTCCTTACTGCCACTGCCTCCTCACCACTCTGGCAGGGCCAAGGGAGTAGGGGCAAGTGTTGCAGTCACAGCACTCCCTATGTCCCCCGGCTATTTGCCTCCCCCGCCCCCCAAGGTAACTCAGATGGGGGTGGGGGGCAGAAGGAAATGTCTAAAGCAGCCTGAGGATTTTAGAAGTGGCTGCTGCACTGAAAAGGCGGGGATCATTAGTTCATAGAACCCCTTCCTCTAAGCCAAAAAAGCTGTATGTCTAACATGAAAGGGTTAATGTTAGCAGCCCCCCCCCCCCCCCCAAAAAAAAACCCTCCACATGAGCACTGCACACCACGCCAGTTTTCCCTAAGAAAATTAAAAGCCTTAGAGCAGGTCAGGCTAAGTGTCTGGTAGCAAAAAGCAGAACAGACACTTCCAGGGTCCTGAAGCGGATCTGGAGCCCATTCTCAGCCCTGAAGGACTCACCTTCATCTCATCCAGCATCTTCAGGCATGAGGCATATTTGGATTCATAGAACTTGAAGATGATGTCACGCACCTGAGGCTCCAGCTCCAGGAAGAGTTTGAATGAGCTGCAGATACAAAGGCTCAGGGTCACCTTACCTCCATTCCCTCAGCCCAGCACTGGCCCAGGAGCACTCTCTTTGTTATGCCCTGTGATAATGCCAGTGGACTAGACAGTCTATTTCCAAGGGGACAGGAGATAGCACTGCAAAAGCAGCACCCACCAGACCCTGGTGGTCAGGGCTGATCCCAAACCCAATGTTGTACCTGGTGATGGCATTTTCCCACTTCTCTGGCCCTCCATTTGCTTAAAGCATTGTCTGCTGAGAAGCAAGGCAGAGAGGGCTTGGCACATCACAGATTTTAACCCATTGGGGTATTTGTGATCTCCTCCAAATGCTCCCCAGCAAGCTCAGCATTTACACATGCACACACAGTCTCCACACTGGCTGGCTGACAGGGGAGGCTTGGCTCTTCAGCTGTGGAATGAGGCCGAAAGCTGCAGCTGGGGCCAATCACTGCTTAGGAATAAAGCAGCCTTAGCTGGCATTATGATACAGACCTCTGGAACCCAACTGCAGCCAGGGGAGATTCCCAATTGGCATTGCTCAAGGCTAAGCTAGTGGCCCACCTGCTAGAGATGACATTACGTTGCAATTCCTGACGATCAAACGTGGCCAGAGCACACAGGCCACCGTATACAGCCACATTACTAGGAGATAGTAGCTAGAGAGAGAAAATGGGCATTAGTTTACAGAGCTGGAGTTGAAGGCAGGGGGAGCAATACGCTCTTGCTCCCTCCCCAAACATACAAGATCCAGACCCCAAGGAAAGGCTGAGCCTTGCAAGACACAGCCTTTCCGAAAAGCAGGTCTGATTCTGAGCCCAACCTGGAATTAGACCCAGCAGGAACCAAACCCAGCAGCTTCCCACTCCCTGACTACACAGCTTTTCCTGTGACCCTGCATATACCCCTTTCTCAACTTTTACCTCAGGGAAATCACAATGGTCAAAGGAAGCCAACAAGAAGCACTTTGCTGCCTGCTTGTATTTCCGAGCAGCTAGTTCAGCCAAGCCTAGGAACAAGATTTGGTTATTTCTCCTTCCAGGACAATAAACGCACAAGTTAGAAAATAAATCACTCTCACATAGACACCCAAGGGGCAGGATCAAAATGCACACAGCCTGGGCAAACTTGCACAGACCATCTCAGGAAGCTGGCTGGTGCAGAGCTTGGGGCACACCAACAACTGCAGTGAACCTTGCAATTCCTTCTAGCACAAGGCTCCAAGGAGACCACAGAGGACACATTTGGGCTAGGGGTTTTCCCCAACTAGCGGGAGGGGCGACAGCATCAGAGGAGCTTGCTCTTGCTCTCACTCACCTGCAGCACACTTCAGCTTGGTGAGAATTGCCTGCGTCTGGCTGTCACGCTCTCCTCTTTGCTGTGGGGGTTGGGGAAGGAGAACCACAGAGGTAAGAGTAAGGAAGCCATAGGTTTTTAAACCAACCCATTTCACTATTTGCTTGAGAGAAGCCCTTTTACTGTAGGAGTCCCCTTTAACCCCCCACCCCCACCTCTAGTAACCTCTTGGAAAAGGCAGGTGGGCTTTACTCTGTGAGGAAAAAGTTGACAGGGCCCTTTGTTGACTGACAGAAAACAGAAGAGAGCAGGACCCAGAGGAATCAGAATGAGAGGTTAAGTGTCACAGAGACACACAGAGGAGCAAACCTTAACAGTGAGGAGGAAGAACAAAACAAAGCAAGCAGCTAAGGCGGCAGCTGCCCCATGCAAGTATGCTACCAGTCTTGCTACTTATCTGCCACCATTTGTGGCATTTGTCCTCACAACTCTTTGAGAGGCAAGGCAGGACCAGGGAACTAAAGCACAGCAAAAAGAAGCACATGAAAACTAAGCTGCTTGAGAAGAGACCAAGTTAGAAGCCTCCTACCTCTGCAATTTCTGGGGTGGACTCCGCCTTGCTCACGTAGCTCAGGACATGGGACCAATTCTGGAGGTAGACACTGACCTGTTTGGAACCAATCAAAACACAGCAGCACTTCAATGGAAACAGATCACATTAAGAATATTAAGAGCCACCACGTGCTGGCTTCACTGTACATTCATTTTCAGTGCAAGGGGCCCCTCTGCAAGGCTACTTAGTGAAGCTCCTTACCTTGATGACATTAAGGCACATGTTAATAACATGCTTCGCACTGGTGCAGTAGTCACGGGCTCGCGAGTAGCACTTGAGGGCATTGCTAAGGTCCCCACAGTCAAGATAATGATCACCTAGGTCATCATGACCTCTCCTGGAAACAAGGAACAAGACAGCAGCAAGCAGTTCTGTGAGCAATTCAGGGAGCAAAAGGCACAAACGGCTTGCCCACCCATCCATCCTAGCCAAGCCTCTTGTCCCTCACCTGATGCTTTCTTTGATAGAGTTTCCTTTGTAGTTTTTCAGATCTGTGTCCAGCTTCTCCAGCTTGAGGAGAGCTTTTTTACGTGTAGCCTCAACCCAAGCTGTGTCTAGGGGAGGAGGTTCAATTCCACCATCTGGGACAGCATCAGGTGTGTTCTGCAGCTCTCTAAAAAGGATCAGACTGTAAGAGTTGTGCTGGGAATGGAGATATCCTCAATGGGAGGAACAGACCAAGGCTGTAAGCTCAGTATGACTCAGCTCTCCCATGTACATCAGCAGTGTTACAGTGCTCCTTACGTTAACATTAGCCTATAAACACTGATGCAGCAAGAGAAAAAGCTAGGATTGTAGTCATTAGAAAAAGCCTGCATTCGGATTGGCCTTTAGAAACTGCCTTGGTCTGTGCTACAGCAGTCAAATTTCCTCAGAGTCACACAAGTACAACTGCCTTTCAGAACAATTTTATAAGCCGTCTCCTGGCTGGTTGAAAAACAGATCAAGTTTATTCATCAGTCAGGGGCAGCATTAGCCAAAACCTGGTGTACACCTTGCCTGCAGCATTTGATGGGGGAAAGGATGAAGTGCTAGGGTTAAGCTCTTCCTCCCCTCATTTCAAGCACTGCAAGTTGGGAGGGCTCCGATTTCCCTACTCAACAGTTGACAAGCAGGAATTCCCACTACCAACAATGAGGAAGACTTAACACTCCCTCCCTCCTTTCTAAGCTCCCAAACTGACTTAGAAAAGCTTTGGCTTCTACTGTTAGTCTCCAATTTTTTCTAATCAATTTCAATGTTCAGTTTGTGAGCGGATGAAACCCTGACAGAAACACCAGGAATGGCCCAGTCTCCAGGTTTCTTCACATTTGGTTCGAGTTCCCATTGAAATGCCCATGCTCCTGGTGCAGGCAGGCTCAGACATAGGGGCAGACCCCCTAGGCCTGGGTCTTGGGCAGCATTTTCTATGGGGCGGCATTCCTGGCTCCGGTGCCTCTCGCCCACCACCCCCATGCCACCCACAGCAGAAGCCTGCTGCCTGTGAGGCCCCCAGGGGGCTGTTGCCTGGCCTCACGGGCACAGCCCTGGCGCAGGCACCCCCACATCATGGGGGATCCACATCCCTCACCCACCTCTGCCATCTGCCTGGTAGTAGCTGGATCAGACTGGGAGATAAAGCTGTTTGTTTACAAACAACTACTCCCATGTGAGTGATCAGAAGGTTGTTGCCTTGTAAAGAAGGTTCTTCAAGATGGCTCCCAACATTCTCACAACCGGGTTGTGCATGCTCACCATATTCAAATAATAGATCACGTGATGGTTTCAAGCTCCTCTAGTATAAAAAGCACTCTCCCACTCAGAATGACAGTTCCTTCCAACCCTTTCTACGAATATAAGAAAAATATTCCATGCGGGGCTGGAAGGGTGGGTGTTGTGAGAATGTTCAAAACCATCTCAAAGAACCTTGTTTACAAGGTAGCAACCTTCTGTTCTTCAAGTGGCTGCTCCTCACAGACCGCTTTTACATGGCTCCACCAGTTGGGGGGTCCGTGGGCGCACTGTTGCACGGGCGGGCCACGTACACGGCCATACACGCATCCCCACTCATCCGCACCCATGGAGCAACCACCATTTTCCCTGGTTGCTCCAAGCCTGGGGGTGAGTGGGGATGCATGTCAGGCAGATGTGCACACACACACACTCACTCACCGCAGGTGCACACGCCGCATCATTCACACGGGGCTCCCCCACCCATGAACAGGCAGCGTGGGGGCAGGGCTTGGCAGCAGCAGCCTGAAAAGGGCCATGGGGCGCAAAATTACTAAGTCTGGCCCTGGGTGCAAGAGATTTTCTAGTCAGAGCTACTGCTGTGGGCAGAGAGAGGTCGAAAGAAATATTTGGAGAGCATTTACTGTGGCACATTGGTGTTTGCTCACAGACTGCCACATTAAGAGGTGCACGATCTCTGCTCTGATGCCCAGCAGATCCACCCTGATGAGGAAGGGTGGCATTTTTGGTTTGAGGCAGGGTTCCCCTTGGACAATGGGTGCCACTGCCTATCCTAGCAGTGGGCTAGGTCTCTAATAAACAGTCCCCGAGTGTGTACGCATGCACATATATCTTCAACATCAGCCTCCGCACAGTCAGACAGGCTGTTCACCTGCTCCCCAGCATGGGAAAGCCATTGATGTTTAGCTTCAGTTTACAGGATTCCCAGGTGGGGGGTGGGAATAGTTCTCAGGTGAAGGCTCTGGCAGGCAGCCCCTCCAGCCCAACCCCAGCAGCCCTATGTTTGACATAATTCACTACGAGGAGGTGCCGGCAGCCCTCAAGGTCCCGACACACAGCCTGGGACCAGCTCTTGGGGCCTTCCCTGGCTGCTGAGGATGCATGAGGGCCCAGACAGCTGGTTGAGCATACGCCTACTTTGGTCAGGGCCAAGACAGCATCAGAGTGTGCAGCAGCAAACACCAAACCCCTATCTTTCAGTAGTGTGCGCTTTGGAGCCTGGAGAAGGACATCCAGAGCAGGTCGTGCAAGCACGTCTCGCACACCTAGGTGCCGTAGTCCAGCTTTAGGTACACAGAGTCCTTCCCAGGTGAGCAGGGGCTCCCAGCTAAGACCCAGCCCAGGGTCACTGCTTGCCTCCTCATCTCCATCCCTAGAGTGCGTAAACAGCAGCAGTACCTGTGACTCCTCCAGGGCCAGCACTCATCTGGACAGTGCTGCCACCTGTGGGGAGGGGGCGCTCTGCTGCAAAATCCTTTAGGCAGCGAATGTAAGAGGGATGGCATTTTGCCATCCGAGGTTGCTGTCTACCCCGCTTAGCAGTAAAAACAGGCCTATTAGACAACAAATTAGGGTTGCGTATTTGACTGGTCAAAAAAAAAATATTTGGTCAACTGATTAGTCAAATATTGGTCAAATAATAGTCACACGTTTTTAAAGCATTAATTTATTAAATAATACTAACCTCTACAAGATAAGATATTTTTTGATTGCAAAAAAAGTTATGAATTATTTTAACTTTTAAGAGTGTTGGGTTAGTATAAATGTGAATGATATTCAAGACTTAAACCGTTCTTCTTGGCTTTTCCCCCTTTTACTTTGTGCTTGCTGTTGGTGTGTTTGGGTTACTAAACGTGAGAGAGGCTGCTGAGTTATTAGCTTTGGGGTGCTGTGTAACTTTTTGGTTGGGGCATGTTTCCTGCTGGGGTTTGAGGTGAGTTTGGAGGGGGAATTACAGATGTTATTTTGCTTGGGGATGTATGCTTCTTTGGCCTGTGCGTCTAGGATGATACATTTGCTTTCTAGCACACAGCTGGCCGGCAGAAAATGCAAGTGTAAATTTTGGAATAAGTTCTGCTTGTAATGAATTTGCAGAATTTGGCTTCCCTAGTTGCAAATTAGATTTTTTTTTCTGTGCACAGTAAACAGAAGTCTCTAACCATGGGTGAAAACAGACATGACGCTAACCACCCTTTAACCACCCTTGGTGGTTATTTATGCATGTTGCAGGGCTGTATTGGTGCCCTATGCAGCCCTGAAACATGCATAAATGACCACCAAGGGTGGTTAAAGGGTGGTTAGCGTCATGTCTGTTTTCACCCAAAGATGCAATAAAAGTGGCCTACACAAAGCCATTCTTGGCTTCATGGAACATCAGACAATATTTGACCACGGTCAACTGACAGGTCAATTACAGTATTGTCCCGTCAACCTTCCGTTGTATCTGTAAAATCTGGCCTGACTTTTGGTGAGGAGATGGGGTGTAGGGTGGGATGGGGGGAGGGGCGGTTTGGTTTTGTGCCTTCTCTTTTTATTGTATTTCATTATTTAAGTTTATTTTATGTGTTTTAACATTGTAAGCCGCCCCAGGCTGCTTGGAGCAGGAGGGGCAGGGTATTAAATAAATTTTAAAAAATAAAACCTTGTAACACACCCCCATGGAACCAGAGAAGAAGTCCATTGTGTTGGGGTGTTCACTAGAGTTTGGTAATCTGCAACTGATGCAAGCCCTCTAAGTGGAGCTTGTTTTAAGGAGAGGTTCATTATAAGCAGGGCTCTGCAAATACTGCACCAGCTGTAAGTACAGCCATTTTTGCAGAATGTGCACCTTAGCCAAATTGTTGCAGAAAGTGTCACCAGCACCACAGAATTCCAGCCTAAGTTGGGAGCACTGTAGATTGCCAACATGTGCCACAGCTTCTGACAGGACCAGCCTACAAACCCTGCTACAGAAACAAATCACAGACTACCTCACAAAGCCACTGAGAGATCCGAGACACATTTTGTGGATTTTTTTAAAGATATGAAGTGTCCTAAAATTGATGGAAACTCATTTACTAGTTTGCATAATTTAATTAATTCTGTTTGCCTCACACACAGATACTGGATCGGCCCCTGCGGTCATTGGGGGATGCCCTTCTTGTGGTCCCCCGAGTCTTCCAGGGGGCCATGCAGGGAAGGGCGTTCTCGGTGGCCGCACCGAGGCTGTAGAACTCCCCTCCAGTGGGGATGCGTCTGGCCTAGGACCTTCCCTCCTTTTGAAAAAGCTGTAAGACTTGGCTGTTCCGTCAGGTGTTTTGCGGGGGAGATGGGTAGAAGGTGGGGAAGAGGGATGGAGGAAGGGAGTGATATGTTTTTATAATCATTTTATAATTGTTATAAGCCACCCCAAGCTGCCTGTGGCAGGAGGGGCAGGATATTAAATCTTTTAGTAATAATATATAATTTGAGTTTTTTGGTTGCAGAATACACAGGGCCCTGGGTCCGACTTTATAGTAAGCTGGTTAGGGCACCGTGAAGAATAGCTCCTGTCTCATTTATACCCTTTCTAGAACTTCCTTATGGAATACAGAGTATGCACAGCCCTTGGTTCTGCTCCCTTAAACAGCGCAGCAGCTAGTTGAGGGGAAGATCCTACTAAGATATCACATTTCCACCCAGCTCAGATCAGTGTGTCTCATGCACCAAATTCCTAACCGCATGGGTGGATTTCAGATAAATTGTTTCTACCTCAATATAACCAGCATCAGAAAAGTCACATTCTCTCCCATCAGCATTCTCTTCTGTTTATGAGAACCTACCCACCCCCAAAGTACAAAGATTCCAGCACACGGTAACAAGCTTCCAGTGCACACTGGACAAGAGACCAGAAAACATGCACCTTAGCTTGACAGATAAAAGCACAGAAACCACAACAGCACTCTTGCCATGCACAAACACCTGAATAAATTTTATAAAAGGTGGGAACACACTGCAGAAGCAGAAACCCCATCCCAATAGTGAACAGAGATCACCTGCTCCACAGAACTACTGTGTGACCCTTGCTGTTAATAAAGGCCAAGAGTGCAGGCTGCCTAGGCATTTCAATTAATGCCTAGCAGTGCAATTATTATTATTAATTTATTTATTTGTTTATATAGCAACAGCAGTGTAGCTGGCACTGTACAATCAATAGTTATATAGGCAGGTCCCTAATACTCCAACTGCTGCGCTGGCAAATTGGCATCCCTGTTGAGGATTGTGCTGTACAAAAGCAATGAATCAAATTCTAGGCAGGTTCTGATCTACATGAACATTTGGCTGGTATGGATGTTCTTTCCTCTATGATGACAGAGGTTCCCATGCAGTTTATACCCTCCTTGTACCTGGTGGCCTCAGACAGTTTTCGATTGATTTCCTCATACACATCGACATTGAAAGTTCTTTGGACAAATGACAGAGCCATCTTGAGGGCTTCCACACGCAGCTGTGGGCAGTGGTCAGCAATGAACTGCAGTCGCTCAATCCGCATCAGGCCGCTATAGCTGGATGCATACTGCTCCAGATCCTGCAAGCAAAGCCCACCCCACAAGGAAGAGAAAACATCACTAAGAGAGGGGCCCAGACGCCAAGCACATTCCTTCAGTAGCCTTAAATCCCACTAGAAAATCTTAAATGACTTCCCTTCCATTTCTGGCGCCACTGTAGTGTAAGAGTCTGGCTCCTGATTCTCCTTTGATCATCATATATGACTTTATATGCAGCTGATCTTAGCATTCTCTCTCCTCTGCAAAGCTGGGGTTTGTGTACCCACCCTCTGCTTTTGAAAGACCGATGAGACACATTGGCATTGGCCAATATCTCCAAGAAGGTGACTGCTGAAGGCATCTGCACCATTTATGTTGCAGGGTCAAACTGTTCCCCTGCTCATGGGCAGGGAATACACCCACCCCAAAGCCTTTAGCTTTGTGAATTCCAATCAACCTCACTCTAGCAGCTTGAAACACAAGAGCAAAATCTGGGGATAATGGTGTCCTCTGCTCTGAGAAATGAGCAAATTTGTGAAGGAAGGAACGATGTACCCTGGGCACAGGTATTGGGGAAGATACCCTCCCCCTCTGAGTAGAAGCTACGTAAAGGCAGCTTTCCAATCTCACCCAAGGTGAGACAGAATCGGCTACAGGAGAGTTCAGTTACTCTAAAGCCCCTCCTTCCATGCAGGAAACAGTCCCAAGCTGTTGTGTTCATAGATTGTTGGGAGGAATGAAGGGGAAGCAATCAATAGATCCTGGAAAAAGACAGGACACAGCCAAGCAGCTCTGTTTCTGTCCTCAAAGACACACCAGGGTTGGGTTCTCCACCACATAGTTGATATCAGGTGCATTCTGCTGATCCTCTTGCGGGTCTACATCAATCTGCATGGGCTCCACTGCGCCCTATAACAGCAAAGCAGAATGTCTCTCAGTCCAGCAGACTCCTTCCCAGGTCACAGAAAGCAGCACCATTTGTGGGGAAATAAGACACTGCTACTCTAATGTACTGTTCTCACACCTGTCTCCAGCAACTAGTCTCATGCCAAGCCCAGAGTACTCCCCACCCCACCTCCACTATTCACACAATCACCACCTGCCTTCCCTCCCTTTTCAAGAGAGAGAGAGTAAGGAGCAAGCAATTATCTTTGAGCATGCTATGGCATCACACTGACACATGGTAGGTTCCAAGAGACCTTCTCTTCTTTGCAGCCTCTGAGTGTAGTGTAAACAGCTCAACCCTGTGGACTCCACACTTCCTCAGGAATCTAGGGCACATGGAGCAGCTCTCTTCCTTTTGTGGCACGTTAGGAAATTTTAGAATTAAGAACTTGGGGAAGTAATAACATTCACAGTGCATTCACTCAGGCAAATACACCTACCTACATCCCCAATGTCCACCACCCATCAGGACAGCAGTAATGTACAAGTCCAGCTGGGGAAGTACCAGGTATACAACAGAACCAGCTCTCTTCCAACTAACTACCTGTTCTCCCTCCCACCTCCATTTCCCACACAGAGGAAAGGACCCGTAGTCAGAAGTAGGCCTCCAAACACACAAGAACAATTTTTGTTTGCCAATCGGATATTCATTTCTGGAGAACTTAATGCAGCTTTAATTCACTCTTACTCTGAAACACCAAATGCCCACATGCCCACTCCTTTAAGGTACCTCATAGAGCAGCGTACAGGCTGATAAGCTGGCACTCAGGCTGAAGTCTCCGGATGTACCTGGAAGGAAGAGGTCTGACCTACTGCTGTGGGGGGTGCAGTTTAGATCTGTCACTGACGAGGAAGCTGAGCTGGGAGCTGAACTATCCCTCATTCTGTCCTGAATCTCTGCACCCCCTCTCCCTGACACAGAGCTTGCAGGCTGCTGAAGGGAAGAAAGTCAGTTAATTCTTGTATGTTTAGTGTGATTGATGGGTTGGTCCCAACAAGAGAGACAGAGACAAGCAAGAGGTTAAGAAGATAACTTTTATTGCACAACTGCCATAGGCAATTGTGCGCAAGCGTTCTAGTTTTACAGAGCTTTTATTTCCTGCCTGAAGAAGAGCTCCACAGAGTTTCCACTCAAGAACAAAAGCTGGGCCAATAAAAGGTAACCAAATATGCCACAATAGCCCTCCTGCTTCCTTTAGGGCTAGAAGAATGGCTTGCTTTTTTTTATTCTCTCACTTCTTCACTGCAAGCCTTCACCTCCCACATCAGCTGTGTTATTATGTCACAAACAGCCAACACTAAGATCACACAATGATGGAGACCGGCCAGAGCAATCCCAAACTTCATTGTCATCCACAAAGCAGCCCAACAAAAAGGCGGCCTGCTTTAAAACACTTATTTGTGTGTCATAATCCCACTGAATTATCTATTTTGCGGCAAGTTTGGTTTCAGGAGCAGGGGTCTGGAAAGCTCTTACAGAGAACCAGTGATTAGGGAAGATTAGCATCATAGCCAAGTAAACCCAAAAGTGAGTTCTCTCTGCTGCCTACAGAAAACTGCAACTGCTGTAGCATCTATGTCCTCCTGGGCAGGGATGACAACTATAACAGAGGCCCCCAAAGTGAGGAAATAATTACTGGCTACTAATTTGGCCTTGAAGCCCTTAGGTTCAGCCACACTTTTCGTTTAGTCCAGCAACAAAGGCAAAGTTTATATATTCTAGGGAAAGAATATGTTCAGCACTTATTTCAGGACACAAAGTTTTCCACAGGTCAATGCTGCGTCTTTCCTCCACAAGTGCATACAGTGAGAGAGGCAGAACTCCTAGACAGCCCATGGCTCAATAAGCATGCAAGCTGAAAAGGGCAAGACAATTTGTTGCATTTCAGTATGCAAATTCCAATTATAGAATATCTTTTCTTCTTTTATAAAAACACCCATGGCTCTCTCATTTAGGCTGCAATTCTGAAAATATAGACAGGTGTAAATCCCACTGATTTGGACAGAACTACATGAAATGCAGTATTGGAAGGATCTGTGGCTTAAATGCTGTATAAAGGATGCTTAGGTTGACCATTAAGCACTTGAAAGCCAGGAAATGTGAAGTTAAGGTTGCACAGGTCTGTGCTGAATCAGGCATACAAAAGATGGAGGTGGCTCCTATGCAGCCTGAAGTAGACAGCCTTGCTGTACAATGGCTGCAGAAAGAGAGAATTTGGGAGCTGGATTTAAAAAGTCATCTCGTCCATCCTCTCCTTACTCCGAAGTAGAACCAATTATACCAAAACTGCCCTTGACAGAAGTTTCTCTCACCTGTGTTTTGTTTTAAACTTCCAAACAAGGGACTTTAAAATCTCAGTAATTTGTTTCATAGTCTTACTATTATTATAGTTACTATTATATTATCAGTGGTTCCCAACATTTTACCAGCATCACCCATCTTGAGATGACCTCAGATAGTAAGTCTATCAAAAATAATTGGTTTTATAGAATCATACAATTGTAAGGTTGGAAGGCATCTCAAGGGTCACCCAGTCCAACCCAAGGCAAGACATTCTTTGCCTAACTCATTGCAGACAGATGTTTGTCCAACCACAATTTGAAAACATTTTAAAATACATAATAAAATAAAATACATTAAAACAAGACTAATAACCCCAAAGTTAAAACAACACTGTACCAAAACCCCTCCCTAGCGCAACCCACCCATCCCATCTCCCTCGGTAAAGGCCCGGCAGAACAGCCAGGTCTTACACTGTCTACAGAAAGAGGGGAAGTCAGCAGCCAGGCGGATCTCCAACTGAGGGAGTTGCACAGCCACAGAGAATGCCCTCCTCATGGTCGACACACAGGAAACACGGGGGACCTTAAGGAGGGCACCCCCGGCTGACTGCAGAGATCAATTCAGGAACTGGAAGGTGAGGCGGTCCTGCAGGTAGGTGGGGCCCAGGCCGTTTAGGGCTTTAAAGGTCAACACCCTGAATTGGGCCCAGAAGACTATTGGCAGCCAGCACAGAGGGCGGAGCACTGGAGTAGCATGCTCACGTCGGCCCGTCCCCTTCAGGAGACGGGCCGCCGCATTCTGCACCAGCTGCAGTCTCTGGGCAAGCACCAAGGGTAGCCCCACATAGAGTGTGCTAAAGTAGTCTAATTTCGAGTTAATAAAAGCATGGATGATTGTGGCCAGGTCCGAGCCCAAGAAAACGGGCCTAAGTTGACGTATCAGATATAACTGGCAGAATGCACCCTTCACCACAGCTGCCACCTAGACGTCCAGGTGGAGCTGCGGATCAAGGAGCACCCACAGACTACAGACCTGAGATACCAGGGGAATGAGAACCCCATAAACGATGGGGGCCATCGCTCCCCTGGCTTTCCCCATAACCATCACCTCTGCCTTGTCAGGATTTAACTTCAAGTGGTGCGCCCTCATACAATCCCCCACAGCTGACAGAGACTGCTGCACCTGGGTCTGATGAAAATAAGATATGTAACCGGGCATCAACAGCATACTGATGACCCCTTACATCAAACTCTCCGACAACCTCCCCCAAAGGCTACATATACACAAACTGAACAGGAGAGGAGATAAGATGGATTTAAGGGGGAAATAATCCTAAATGTACATATGTAATGGTAGGTTCTAAATTAGATGTTAACCCTTGAATAAGAATCTTGGAGTCATTAAGAGTTTATTGAAGACGTCAGTTCAATGTGCTGCATCAGCAGTTGAAAAGGCAAACAAACATTAGGGATTATTAAGCAATGAATGAGAATAAAACAAAAAATCTATGGTGCAAGCACCATAGTTTGGTCTCCCCTCCCCCAACCTAAATTTTAAAAATAAAATAAGAAAATAGTTGTATTGGAAAAGGTGCAGAGAAAAGCAACAAAAATGAACAAGGATATGGAACAGCCTCCATACAAAGAAAGGCTCTCTAGGTGAGGGCCCTTCAGCTTGGAAGAAAGAAAACAGAGGGGATATGAAAGTTTACAAAATCAAGAGTGATGTAGAACAAGTAAACAGAACTACAGGGGCACTATGAAACTAACGGGCAACAAATTTAATACAAATAAAAGAAAGTACTTAGTTTGTGGAACTTGTTACCAGATGATGTTAAGGCCAAGACTATAACTCAGTTTTTAAAAGAACAGAGTTCTTAGAGGATAAGGTTCATAAATGGTTATTATTAGTCAAGTTGGTCAGGGCATGAAACCTCTGTCAGGAGCCAAGATTAAATAGCAGGGAATCGATCATTCCCTTGTGACTGGTTGTACACTTTTCTGAAGTAACTGAAGGTGAACACAATTGGAGACAGGACGCTGGGATGGATAGATTATTGGTCTCATCCAGTATGGCACTTACGTTCTGACACAGAACAAATGTTCACCATCCTTTTTGTGATATGTTTTAGATATTACCAACATCCCCTCAGGCTTGGGACAACAGGTGTGGCAATTCTGCTCTATGCAGATTATGCCATTTTGTTGGCTAGGTCCCGTGTAGGTATGAATAGGCAGCTGATGGCGTTATACAACTATCGTACCCAGAATTTTTTGGAAGTGAATTCTACAAAAACTACGCAGAATAAGTTTCTTAGGAGCCTCCTTTGGGTGGCACAGGGGCTTTCCCCACAACCATCAACTCTGGGCTTTCCCCACAACCATCCTGCTGCTGCTGTTAGGGCAGAATTAGGTGTGGTCCCTATTGAGTTTTTGAGCAGACAACGTATTTTTTGCTATTGGCTGAAACTTTTTAACCAGACTAATCCCTCTTTGGCGACCATGTGTCTCACGGAGGAATTAGAATTTAAGGGTAGGGGCTCCTACCCCTGATAAGAGGGATTGATGCCTCCTTGAAAAGGCTGGGGCTTTCCTTTTCATGTTTTGTGGGGAAATCCGTAGCCTATCAGAAATACATTCTTAAGCAAAGAGGGCAGGACATAGCTAAACAAGAGGATATTGTGGTAATTTCCTCCTGGAAAATTGCACCTATGCTCAGGTCTTTTAAGATCCTCCATAAATTTGAGGATTATTTAGATTATTTGTCTGATCCAGCTTGGTGCAGGGCCTATACCCTCTTTCGTTTTCAGCTTTTTCCCTCTGCCATAGTGGAGGGCAGGTACGTGCATAAGCCCCACAGTTCTCGTACTTGCCTCTGTGGGATGGGTGCAATAGAGGATTTGGAGCATGTGCTGCTGTTTTGCTCCTGTTAGGACTGTATTAGGTCTGCGTGGCTTTCCCCAATTTTGATGGGGAAAGAATATACTCTATGTACAGAATTTCTTATTTGTTTGCTTCCAGTGATGAGCGGGTGATGAAAGAAGTAGCCATTTTTTGCCTACTCATTATGAGGGAACGCATGCGGCTGCTGCAAGATTAGCTGATTTTTATTTAAACTGCTTGCCGGCTGGTTTTCTAATTCTATTCTCTCCCGGCTGCAATGTGTGGTATTAGTCTTTCATTCTGTTTCTGGCTCTAATATGTGCTATTCCTGACCTCTACATTTTTATATTAATGTGCTGCTGATAAGTTTACTCATGTATTTATGTATTTGTTTATTTGTATCCATGCTAGTGCCTTGTGACTTGATATAGGACTAAGTGCTATGCTGTTGTTGATGTTCTGTTTTGTACTTATTCTGTTTTGTTTGTTATGCTCGGCCAAGACGAAAGTGGTGCCGATAATAAATTTACTAGTATATACAAAAACTAAGATCATGGTTTTTTTCGCTCAAACGGAAGATCTTTAAGTGGTCCTTAGGCAGTCACGAGCTTGAGCAAGTTTCCTCCTACAAATATCTGGGGTTAGTTTTTCAGGCCAACGGCTGTTGGGTGACTCATGACAATACAGTAATTAGACAGGCAATTCTATTGGGGAAGACACTTTGTCGTTATTTTAGGTCTAATGGGGGGTATCTGATCTCCTGGCCCTGGAGGTATTTAAAGTCAAATGCCTTTCCCAATTACTATATGGTGCCCAGTTTTGGGCCCGGGGGAAAGATATGAATTTAGAGTGTATCCAAACTAAGTTTCTCAGGTCTATTCTGGCCCTGCCTAATTATGCTCCCTCCTGTGCAGTTCGCATGGAGTGTGGGATCCTCCCCCTGGAGGCCCAGATTTGGACAATAACCCTGTGTTACTGGCTTAAATTATAGTATGGTATGACCGCTCCGCTGGCGCAGAGGGCATTCAGGGATCCTCACAATTGCTGGGTAAAGCAGGCACAGGAAAAACTTGCCTGCATTGGTCTTTCCCCGACTAGTTTAGTCCTTTGTGGATTCTCTACTGGGAAGAAAATGATTAAACAGAGAATCTAGGATATCAGTTCCCAGCAGGAAATGGCCCTACTTCAGGCCAAGCCCTCCTTGGCAGATTTCCTGGATCTCTATGGAAATCGGTTGACTCCACTTCCTTACCTCCAGTTCCAGTTGCCCCATTCGGTCCGTAGATGTCGGACGTTAGCTCGTATGAATATATTTCCTACGGCTACAATGGAGGGACGGTTTTGGGGGCAGCATCCCTCCCTGTGTATTTGTGACTGTGCTGGTGCAGCGCCTGGGCTGGTTGAATTTCTCAATCACGTCCTCCTCTATTGCCCTAGGTGGTATGTTTTACGGGCTCCTTTTCTTACTACCCCTGGAAATCCTGTTACATGGCGAACTTGCCTTGCTCGGCAAGATGAAGTGTTATCTAGGAGGGTGGCATTTTTTTTATACAATGTCTTCTGGGCCAAGCAGTCCTCTTAGATTTTCTTTCTATTAAAGGGTACTTTAATAGGTTTATGTAAGGGGTTTTAGTGTTCTTTTGTGTTTTATTATTGTATTATGGTTTTCTTTCCTTTTGTCTTGTATTTTACATGTTATGTATCTTGTGTTATGGCATTAGCGAAACATTAAACTTTATCATTCATTCATTCATTCATTCATATCAACATCTTTCTCGAAGTGCGGTTCCCAAAGATGAACACTATATTCCAGATGAGGTCTCACCAGCACTGAATAGAGTGCCACTGTTATCTCCCGTGTCTTGCCATTTTTTTATTTTTATTTTTTTAAAACAAAACAGCCTCACATTGTTGACTCATGTTCAGTTTCTGATGCACCATAACCCCCAGATCCTTTGTTGTAGTGCTACTGCCAAACCAATTACCTGCCATTTTATTTTTTGCCATTTTTATTTTAACTGTTTTTACAATGTAAACTAGTACAACTTAAATCAGACTAACTATACAACAAGTGATATTTAAAATGTTCAAGGTAATTTGCAGATTATAGGGTGTGACAGAAGTGGTTATCAAGAGCCTAAGAGAGTCATGATAGAATGAGATCCACTTTGTCAAACAGGTAGTCCATTTCATTAGGCATAGTCTCAATCCCTTTCATAACATTAAAACAAGGGAGCCATTGGCTGCAAAGTCAGTGGTATCATCATTGAGGCTTGCCAACATTTTTTCCACTGTAAATATGTACCATAAGTGGTTCATCCAGTCTCCTTCCAAGGGTCCCAGCGGGTCCTTCCAATGTTTACCTATAGTACACGCTGCCAACAAAATCATGATCTTGTACAAGTCTCGACAGTGGTCCATTAGTGGCAATTCTGGATAAATACTAAGGAGCGCAGTTTCCACTTCAAAAAGGTATGATTAGTCCCACTGTTGAACTTAGGTGGGACCAAATTTTGTCCCAGAACTGAAGGATTCTGCAGCAGGACCTACAGCAATGGAAATATTTTCCTTCTTGGCCACAACCCCTCCAGCACTCTCCTCGCTCACATCCTTTCATTTTCTTTAGATGTTGTGGAGTGTAGGGTCAGCTTAATTTGGGTCTCTTGCATCTACAAGGAGTGTGAAAATGTTAACATGTTTTATTTTTTTTAACTTGGCCTCCTCAATGGGCTCTGTCAAATTTGTTTCCCTTTTGTGTGTGTAAAAAATGATATCCTGATACCATATTTTTTGCAGGGTTTTATATATTTTTGCTAAACATTCTTTAGGTTGCAATTGGCTTAGCAATATTTTCTCTAACTCAAAAGAAGTTAGAGAAAATAACCACAGCCTTGAGGCAAGGGAATCCGTTGGTGGGAGGAGGTGTTAGCGGAGCCCTTGTCATGGATGTATTGTTATCTCCTGAAGGCCTGTCTCCCGGCACACGTCTGCCCCCAGATAGGTGCTGAACCAGTTTGGATGGTTCGCCCTTGGAGACTGATGGAACCAGAGAGGTTCCAGAATACTCTGGGGGAGTTGTCCTCCAATCTTGATGGCTGATCACTTGATGACCTCGTTGCTTGTTGGAACACCTTGCTGACTGAGGTCACTGACTGGATGGCTCCTAGGCGCCCGCTCCCTGAGCATCAGCACCACAGGCCACTGTGGTTCACTGAGGGTCTGCAGCAGCTGAAGAGGGAAGGGCAGCAGTTAGAGCGACAGTGGAGCCACTCTCGTGCTGAAGTCGACAGATTGTGACATAGAGCTAGTTTACAAGCCTATGTGCGGGCAGCAAAGAAGGAG
This sequence comes from Sphenodon punctatus, assembly GCA_003113815.1. Classification (NCBI taxonomy): domain Eukaryota; kingdom Metazoa; phylum Chordata; class Lepidosauria; order Sphenodontia; family Sphenodontidae; genus Sphenodon; species Sphenodon punctatus. The sequence continues at coordinate 1,641,675 of QEPC01002794.1, forward strand.
CTCTTTTCTGTCCTCATAGCATCTGCGAAGTCTTGTCCAGTTGAGCTTTTCCAGGTGGTGAGGGGGCTGGTCATTCCATCCTCCCTCCACCTGAAACTGGAATCTTCCAGTGCCCGCTGCAACGTTTGTGGATTACTTCGCGGACAAAAATCGCTCATATTCACCATGGCTTTGACGCAGTGCTTATTACAATAGGAGAAACAGAGGTTGTGGAAGCCCCGCCTTGACAGGTTTCATGGGATCAGTTTCAGTAGGTGTCGCCCACTGATGCGGAGGAAGTTCTTGGGTCAAAGTCACCTCTTGCGAACTAGACCTGTGCCCGTACTGGCTGGTTAAGGCTAGCTGGGAGACGCTGGGGGCATTGCTAGCGGGGGTGGTCAATGCCTCCCTTCAGGAGGGCAGAGTGTCAGGCTGCCTCAATGAGGTGGTGGTGTGGCCTCTGCTCAAGAAGCCATCGCTTGACATTGACTCCCTTGCCAGCTATTGGCCAGTCTCTAAACCTTCCCTTTTTAGGGAAGGTTATTGAACGACTGTGGCTTGGCAGCTGCAGGAGCAGTTGGCCGCATCAGTTTTCTAGATCCCTCGCAGTCTGGCTTTCGTCCAGGTTACGGCACTGAGACGGAGCTTGTGAGTGTGGTCGACAGCCTCCACCGGGAATTGGATCAGAGTCAGTTGGCCCTGCTGATTCTGTTGGCTGCTCTTGATACTATTGATCATGAGATGTTGGTGACCCGCTTGTGGGACTGTGCTGGGGTGGGCGGGATTGTTTTTGAATGATTCAGCTCCTTCCTAGCCAGGAAAACTCAGCGGGTGGTACTCGGGGATTGTTCGTCATCTCCCTGGGACCTCTCATATGGAGTCTCGCAAGGTTCTATTCTGTTCAACGTGTACATGCAGCCACTGAGTGAGGTCGTGAGATGGTTTGGTGTGTGGTGCCATCAATATGCTGACGACACCCACCTCTCCTTTTCATCCAACCCAGACCCATCAGTCTCAGTGCTTACCCAGTGTTTGGCAGCCAGTGGGGACTGAATGAGGGTGAGCCGACTGAGGTTGAATCCCAACAAGACGGAGCTGATGCGCAGTGGGCAAGGCGGTGGGTGTGGCATCCCCTGTCTTTGATGGGGTTTGCCCCCCCCCCCACTGGTCCCCCAGATTTGTAGTTAACAGAAGATGTTAACATGAGCCCACACACCAACTCAACTTAAGTTATAAAGGGAGACTAGTCTGAAGACTATAAAATAGCTTATATAGCTTGTGAAGACAGATGGATTTTTCACAGTCCTTAAACTGTACTTCCTTAATCTCCATCTTCTAAGCCCATGTAGTGTCCTCTGTCTGGGGAACGAACTACACAAGGAAGGATTCCAGCTCAGCAATATCTGTGAAGGTTTTCCTCTTTCCATTGATCAGGATAGTTAGACGGACTGGGTACCATATTTGTGGACAAAGGTCCTTTTCTATTAATGTGTCTATATATTTAAACCACTTCTTCCTCTTGTCCAAACTCTGTTGAGTAGCCAGGTCTGATCCTTATCTTCTGTTGAAGGTAGGTTGTTTCTTTCTTGCAAGTCTTTAAAAAAATTCTTTATAAGTAAAGCACAAACATTTTACTACTATGATCGCTCAAGGGGGACCCGGAATCTTTGGAACAAGCTCATACAGCTCTGTGAGCTTTCTCTGCAAGTGGCAGATCCTCCTCCTCTGGGAAGCTTTCCCTCAGGATCTCTTTGATCAAGTCTTTGATTCCTCTGGACTCCAGACTCTCTGCAATCCCCCAAAGTCTCACATTTGATCTGTGTGAACGGTTTTCTTAGTCCTCACTTGTTGAAGAGAAAAGATACAGACTTCTTCAGTTTATGGATCTCATTCTCAGCCTCCAGAGCATGGTCTTCTATTGAGGAGATTCTCCCCTCAGCAGATTTCATCCATTTGGCCAGCTCCTCCAGCCATTTGTTCCCCATGTCTACAGATAACTGGACATTATTTACATCTGCTGAGAGTTTATTTCTAGCTGACTTGCCTTAAATAGGTCATTTTTTATTATCCACCTTTATGTCATTTAGGATTGATGTTAGCTGGTTGAAGTCAGCAGTTTGAATCATCCCAGCCATGGCTTCTCTCTCTGCCTTCACCATAGGGCTTTGATCCTCCTGAGTGGTCCCAGCAGGCCGTCCCACTCGTGCTGGCTGGCAATACTGAATGAGAGAATTGTTTTGTTTTGGCTTGTCTTTTTTGCCTCTAAACATTAGGGCACAGCTTGAGCATTCTAGCATGTTATAGTTTAGCGAGTCTGTTTCCTAAGTTGCTGATCGGGAGGTGAGCATTCTTGCCGCAGTTAAGTGCTGTGCATGCCCAGTCTCCAACACCCCCCATTTTATATTTGTGCATCTGGTTTTCATGACCCCATCCACAATGCTGTGACCACTTGGGATCCCAGTCTGACAGTCTTTGTCCTAAATCTTTCCTCCATTATAAGCCCATTTCCTCTTGTTCTGCCCTCAATGGTCATAAAGGACAACTGCAGCCTTTTACATATTTGAATAAGGTTATCATACCTCCATTCACCTAAACATGCCCAATTCCTGCAATCACCTTCTCATGTGTCTCACATTCCAATATATACTTTTTCACTGGTGTTGGTCATCAAAGCTGCATTTTCGATTTGCAAAATGTCACTTCAGCTCTAGACCAAAAGGTATGCACCTCTCTTATTTGACTCCACACATTCACAGGATATAATTCAAAAAGTGCCTTCTATGGGAAAGAGGCATTTGCTGTAGCATTTGAAAACTAAGAGTTCCTTGATGTTTTCACTAATCTTGGGCAAGACCTGTGCTTAAGAAATTTGTGCACCATCTATATACCATCTTGTGATGTCCAAGCTTCATCACAGAATGTCAGCGATATCCAATATAGGCGTTCTGCCAAGCATCCTCTTCGTTGCCTTCATTTCACCAATACATGATGCTCCACCCCAACACAATGGCAAATTACCAGGTTTCTATAATGAGGCACTCTATGGTTAACAGGATGGATGCTCCTTCCCATGTGGGTCATAGTTGGCATTTAAAGAAAAAGTGTTTGCCATTGCCTGGATGACAAGAAGTCCAACACCGGGACAGTATAACATTTTAGCTATAAGCAAGCAAGCTGTCAATCAGGGAGGTGTTCCTCTGTTGCTACTGGGCTATCCTGCACAGACTGTTTTAAACAGTCTGTAAACATCAGAAGTGTAAGAATAATAACCCCAAAAATGATTATCCTGTAATTCAGAATGAGGACATATATTTTATTTTATTTTATTTATTTTATTTTATAAATTTCTACCCCGCCCCTCCTGCTATGCAGCTCGGGGCGGCAACATGTCTGATGAAAGGATGCTGCGATAGCAGGATAAATGATATTACATTTGGTGTGTAATATGCAGTAGATGGGCCAAACCTCTGGCCTCTATAAAAAAAAAAAATCATCCGTAAGAAAAATAAGCAATTTTTTATGCATGTTATACACATTCATGATGTTTTCACTAATTAGTTTAATATATGTTGGATCTATTTCAATTACTTTGCTCCCTCTTGGCCCAAAATTAGGTACACACTGTGGAAGTTAAAGCCCCAAATTCTTCAACCAGCAGGATGTAAAAATTGGTTGGTGGATTGTTTCTTGACAAAAAACTGCAGGAAGTTTTTAGAAGAACTTTTACCCCAATGTCTGTGGGGTTATTGGCTGCATAAATCTTCAGAGTACCCATTTGGTGAAACAAACTTCATTTCCTAATCATATTTTTCCAGTTCACCTGATGGCCTGGGAAGGTGAAGTGGCAATAGGAAATCACAGAGAGCAGATGAAATGACAAATAGGGCGGGTGCTGGAACAACAGGGCTGCAATTGGGAGAAGCACCAATGGAGAGAAGTGGGAAGGTCTACAGGATGCTGTGGGTACAAGAAAATAGCCAATGAACTAGAGGGGAGGAATGTGTATTCTTTAATGTAATCCTAGGTACAGCTTTGACAGCTCCAGGAGTTCAGAAATCATTACTTCAGTCTAAAGGTTTTGAAAGTGTCGAACCACGAAAATAAAAACTTTTTTTAATGTGTGCATTAGTCAGAATAATGTTGACACAGGATACTTCCAAAAGGGCAAGATATTTAGGCTAGAGAAATGTCATACTAAAAAAGATGTTTTAAACTTGTATCCCACCATATCCCAAAGTCTCAAGATGACTAACACCATATTAAAACAAATATAAATAAATTATGTATAACGCCCACCCCTAAAACTCATCCCACTCACTCCTGCTCTCCCTCTCACCCATGAGTATATTTCCCCTCACAGCCTGATCCTCTCCCCCACACAGAGGGGTCTGGCCATTCTTTAATAGCTCCCTCCCGGACATTCAATACAAAGAATAAAAAATAGTTAAGCAAAGTTTTCATCAAAACAAACAAAGATGGCAAGCAGATAATTAGTTATGTGGGGTGGAAAATTTTCCACCACCAAATCTTTCTGTGGAAAATTTTCCAGAGCTTCCATTAATGTGTGGGGCTACTTTAGAATAACTATGGGGAGACCAAGATTCTCCTGCGACAACTGTTCTTATGTGAGCAAGTCAGATGAATCTGCTCTACTAGGATCTTTCTTATTTCCCTGTGGGAAGAGAGCACACTTCATTATTTATCTTTTCCTTCTGCTCTTTAAACCTGTGCTATTCTTTACTTTTTGTCTTTGTCTCAGAGGAGGAACTCCTGGGGATATCCCAAATCCCTGTTTCAATTGGCTCCTTCCGAGTGGCAGTAATAATACAACTTTGCAAAGCTGACTATTTTTTACTTTGCGCCTACTGGGGAAACACAGTAGAAAATCACCAGTTGCACAGCTAAACACAGTTAAGAATCTGCTGTGTGCAGAAGCAGTTCTGATAAAAGATTGGTCATTCATGAACGTGACAGAAGAAAGGTACTGTCTCTTGATCCATAAGTGCTGCTAGCGGTGTTGACTGCATGCTTTTGTTTCTGCTACTCTTTCCCTTATGTTCCCACCTGGAGCAATATTACTGCTCTCTCAGAAGGATCATCAGCAAAGATGTAAGATCCTTGTCTGTCTTGCTGTGTAAAGGTGCTTATAGCAGGGTTTTGGCAGCATTCTGCAGTGTGCCGAAAATTACTGATGGTAAAGAGAAACCAAAACAGTAAGTGTGTTTATTGATTTTTTTCTCTCCCCCTAATCAAATATTAAATTTGGCACTTGGCAGCCTACTGGAAAAACTTTATTTTATTTTTTAATTTTATTTTATAAAAGATTTCTATCCCGCCCCTACAGCCCACAGGGCAGCTCGGGGCGGTGAACAACAATAAAATAATTTAAGTTAAAAAATCCCATATACATGAAAAAAAAAGGCACAACACCCCCCCCACCCCCACCCCCCCCACCTTACCTCCCCCCTCGCCAAAAGCCTGGCGGAACAGCCAGTCCTTACACAAACGTTGAAATGACAGGAGGGTGGGGGCCAACCGAGCCTCCTCTGGGAGCGAGTTCCACAGCACAGGGGCAGCCACCAAAAAGGATCTAACATCAGTGGCCACCCGCCTCGCCCAGGGCTCCAAAAAGGCTCCCACGGACAATCTCAGGGGGTCGCACGGGCACACGGGGAGTGAGGCAGTCCCGCAGATAAGCAGGGTCCAGGCCGTGAAGGGCTTTAAAGGTCAAAACCAGCACTCTGAACCTAGCCCGGTGCTTTACAGGCAGCCAGTGCAGAGTCCAGAGCACAGGTGTCATGTGCTCCCTGCAGCCCGCCCCGGTAAGGAGATGGGCCGTGGCATTCTGCACCAGCTGCAACCTCTGGACCAGCTTCTCAGGCAGACCCACGTAGAGCGTGTTGCAGTAATCCAGCCTTGAGGTGATGAAGGCATGTATGACGGTGGCGAGGTCAGAGTCTGAGAGATATGGCTGAAGCCGTTGGACAAGATATAACTGCCGAAACACACTCCCCGCCACAGCCACAACCTGAGATTCCAGGCTGAGCCATGAATCGAGGAGCACACCCAGACTCCACACCTGAGACACCATGGGAGAGCGAACCCCCCCTACAAGAGGAGATTCAACCACTCCCAGGCCCCCACCCACCATCATCACCTCCGTCTTGTCAGGATTCAGTTGCAGATGGTTCAACCTCATCC
>QEPC01002794.1:1648053-1658707 GCA_003113815.1 Sphenodon punctatus
GACCACCCGGTGAGTTCTCCTGGCCAGGAATGAATGAAACCAGCCCAAGACCGTCCCGCCAATCCCGGCACAATACCGCAGGCAAGTCACCAATACCTCGTGATCAACTGTGCTGAATGCAGCCAAAAGGTCTAGCAGGACCAATAAGGTCTGACAACCCTGGTCCAATGCCAGACGGAGATCGTCAACCAAGGCCACGGGTTGTGAACGCGTCCCTTCAGCAGGGGAGGCTGTCACCCAGTCTCAAGGAGGCTGTGGTGCGCCCCCTGCTGAACGAAGCCAGTAGCCTGCCAAGTGCCAAATTCACTCCCCATCTCTGGATGTGGATGCACCCGCCAGCTACCGACCTATCTCTAATCTTCCCTTTTTAGGGAAAGTTATTGAACGGACAGTGGCACTACAGTTCCAGGCACATTTGGACAACATCGGTTTCCTTGACCCTTTTCAATCTGGGTTCCGCCCCGGCTACGGTACTGAGACGGCGTTGGTGGTCATGGTGGATGATCTTCGCCAGGAGATGGACGCAGGATGTTCAACATTTCTGATTCTGCTAGATCTCTCGGCCGCTTTTGACACCGTGGACCATGGGCTGCTGCTGAGACGGTTGCGAGACCTGGGGGCCTGGACGGGTTCCGCTCATTCCTCTCGAGGAGAAGCCAGCAGGTGGTGCTGGGGGCTGAAACATCAAGCCCCTGGGCCTTATCCTGCGGCGTGCCGCAAGGTTCGATTCTGTCTCCACTATTGTTTAATGTGTATATGCAGCCCCTGGGGGAGATCGTGAGAGGGTTCGGGGTGCGTCGTCACCAATACACTGATGACACTCAGCTGTACCTCTCGTTTTCAACTGACCCAGGTCCTGCCGTCTCATTGCTTTCCCAGTATTTGGAGGCCATTGCGGAGTGGATGAGGCAGAGCAGACTGAAACTGAATCCCGATAAGATGGAGATGATGGTAGTGGGGAAGGTTCTGGCCCCCCTTGTGTGTGTGGGGGGGGTCCGTCCTCCTATTGCCCAGCAGGTTCGGAGTCTAGGGGTAGTGTTGGACTCAGGTCTCCGTCTGGATCGGCAAGTGGAGGCAGTGGCTAAGATCGCCTTCCGCCAGCTGTATCTGGTGTGGAGGCTGTGCCCATACATTTCCAGGACCGACCTGGCCACCCTGATCCATGTCATCATCACCTTGAGGCTGGACTACTGCAATGCGCTCTACGTGGGGCTTCCCTGGTTTCTGGTTCGGAGGCTGCAGCTGGTGCAGAATGCGGTGGCCCGTCTCCTTATGGGGACTGGGCAACGGGAGCACATAACACCAGTGCTCCGTGCTCTGCACTGGCTGCCTACAGCGTACCGAGCCAGATTCAAGGTGTTGGTATTGATCTATAAAGCCCTGCACAGTCTGGGCCCCTCATACCTCTGGGACCGGCTCACCCTCCGTGCCTCAGAGCGATCCTTTTGGTCCACTGGGGGCGCCTTCTTGGAGGTCCCCTGGGTGAGACGGGGGGGCTATAATGGAGAGGGTGTTCTTGGTGGCCGGGCCGCAACTTTGGAACTCCCTCCCGGAGGAAGCCCGCCTGGCCCCAAGTCTGCTGGCGTTTCGTTGAGTCTGCAAGACCTGGCTGTTCGCCCAGGCCTTCGGAGGGGAGGGTTGGGTAGTTGGGGATATGGGGGTTGGATGGGATTGTTTTAATTTATTTGATGATGGTTTTAAATATTGTTTTTATGAATTTTATTATGATTCTATTGTTGTAAGCCACCCCGAGATGCCGTAGGCATGAAGGGGCGGCTAAAAAATGCTTAAAATAATAAATAAAATGCAATTTCCGTACCATACCAAGGCCAAGACCCAGACTGAGAGGGATCAAGGAAACCGGTGTGGTCCAGATGTTCCTGGAGCTGCTGTGCCACAGCCCGTTCAATAACCTTCCCTAAAAAGGGAAGGTTAGAGACCGGCCAATAACTGGCAGGAGCATCGGCGTCAAGAGATGGTTTCTTGAGCAGGGGCCTAACCACAGTCTCCTTCAGGCACCCTGTCCTCCCGAAGGGAGGCACTAACCACCCCAGCCAGCAACGGTCGTAACATCTCCTGGCTGGCTTTCACCAGCCAGGACAGGCAAGGGTCTTGTTCGCAAGTAGTGGCATCAACAGATTCAAACAAGGACTCCACATCAGCAGGTGACACCATCTGAAACCGATCCCACAAAACAGGACATGACAGGGCAGCCATAGCCCCAAGATGATCCTCTGCAATAACTGTAGTACCGAAATCGTGGTGGATGTGAGTGATCTTATCTACAAAGTACTCGATAAACTGGTCACAGCAGTCACTGAATTGCTTCAGTCCAGGCGGAGGCAGGCAGGGCTGACCAAACCTTTCACCACCCAGAAAAGCTCTGCTGGATGTGACTTTGCAGATGCAATAAGGGCAGCAAAGAACTTCCGCCTGAACTGCTTCTTTGCTGCCTGCACCGCCACAGCATAGGCCTTTAAACTGCTCTTATGCTGTGATCGATCATACTTGTCACGAGTCCGGCACCACCGGCACTTCAACCACCTGCTCTCCCGCTTCAAACACCGCAGGCCCTCAATAAACCAAGGAGACCTGCGGGAAACTCGGGAGGGGAACGGATGCCTGGGAGCCACTCTGTCAATGATCTCAGCCAACAAGGTGTTCCAGAAGGCTACGAGATCATCGGCCAAGCAGGTGTCAAGGTCCAGGGGAAACTCCCCCAGAGCATTCCGGAACCGATCCGGTTCCATAAGTCTCCGGGGGCGGACCAATCTAATAAGTCCTGCACCCCGTTGGGGGCTGACATGCGCCAGGATGCACGCCTTAAGGAGGTAATGGTCAGACCGAGACAAAGGCTCCACCCCCCTAACTTCTACTAACTGACACCCCGCCTCAAGGCTTTGAAATATTACAGCATGTAAAATTAATATGGTGAATTGTTTAGTGTGGTTTACTAATTATATAGGTCAAACATGCCAAATCACACCACAATCTATCTAAGGGATCAGGAAAAGTTGCAAAGATTTTTTCTGAGCAAAAAAAACAAAACAAAAACCATTATGCAAGTTTTATGTAAAAATAGAAAATATTAGCATGGGAAAATTTTCCAATTCCAAATTTTCTAAAAAACCCACATCACTGCAAATAATGTAGAGGTAGGAAGCAGCCCAGGTGGTAACTGTCAAACTCTGGTAAGCTAGTAAAGATTGACCTATACATTAATGAAACTTCTCCTACAATCACAACATTTATAAGGTTTCACTCCCTAGTATGGATTTTCCAATGTTTCATAAGGCTTGACCTCTGACTAAAGCTTTTCCTGCAGTTTAGGTATTTGGAGGTTTTCACTTTTGCATGGAACCTCTGGTGTCAATTGGACCTTCTCTCACAAATGGAATTAAAGAATTGTTTTTCCATGTGGGTTCCCTGACGTTTAATAAGAACTGGCCTATAAATGGTAGGTACACCTTTTAATATTTTTTGCAACCCAGGATATTCACTGTGCAAAACTGAAAATGTACTGGCTTCAAATGAGTGCACTTTTTAATTACCAAGAAAATGTCAGTTTGAAAGGTGGATGAGTGCAGGGAGAGAGATAAAATAGCTACCAATAGTGCCAAACCATGAACCATTTAAAAAAATCATTGTATCCATTAACCACCTGATATAAATTCTTTCCACTAAGTTAATGTCGTTTACAGAACTGTGTGGCCCAAACACGAGACTCTGGTTTGCTAAAGTCAGCCTAGAAGAGCATTTGCCACTGAGGGCGATGCATGCAAGGTTCAGCTTCAGGTGCCAGCAGGAGATTATAAATTCATGTGTTCTCCCAGTCACCTCTCAGTGCCTGCTCACCATCAGAGTTGAAATTCTTCTCTCCAGCACCAAACTTAGATTAGCTCCTTGTCGTTCTTTTAGTAAGCTGGGAATTCCTGCCCCAAATCAGCCAGCCTCCACACACAGCCACAAAGGTCAACACTAAAAATTTTAAGTTTTGCACCAGCTGAAAGGACAAGATTCTCCTCACTAACAACTATATTCTGTGTCTAGCCTATCTGGGTGTGACACAAAGACCTAGTTATGTTGGGATTTGAAGTCACATCAGCACTAAAACGGCTTGGGTCCTACACATCTAGAAGACTGCCTCCTGCCCTCTGTTTCATCACAATCCTTAACGTCAGCCAGGGACACCCTCTTGCAAGTTCCATCGTTGCACCATGTCCAGCTTTGGAATTCCAAAGCATTCTCTGTAGGCAATGTAAGATCTAATTATTTGGCCTGGCCTTTGGCAGGCAGGGATAAAGTTTGGGGAGTAGTTATACTGGGAATAGTGTAGTTTATATTTGTACAAGTTTTAATTTTTGTACATTTTATACATCATATACATAATCTTCTCTAAAACACTGAGCCTTTGACAAAGGGTGGGTTCAAAATCAAGATAAATCAGAAAAATTCATTACACCCACTAGGCCTCTGTGCTACACTTTCAAGCTATTTCCTGCTAGATATAGCATGTAAGGTCACTTCTGAAAGTTTACATCTTATGATGCCAGGAAGGCTTCAACAGGAAGAGAGGCTCAAAACATTAAGCCTCTTCCTCTTTGAAAAGATAACACTGAGATATGATCAAGGTTTACAAAAAGTAAGTAAGGAGAGATTGTTTATACTAGAACTAAGGAACACCCAATAAAATTAATTGGCAACAGGTTTTTTATTGTTTTTTTAAAGGAGTTTATCAAAAAGACTATCACAAATTACACAATTAACCTATGGAACATATTCCATGGGATGCTGTAGAGACTGACAGCATAACTGGGTTAAAAAAAACCAAACCTGAATAAGCCATTCAAAAATTAATGGCTACTCGTCAAGTTGGTCAGAGGAGACCTCTGACTGCCAGAAGTAAATGGGTGTGTGTTTGCCGTGTTGGTCCCAAAAATAGGTCATAGAGACAAAGTAGTGTAGAGCTAACTTTTATTGGACCAACCTGGGTTGGTGGATGTTTGCAAGCTTTCGGACCTCACAGGATCCTTCATCAGGCAAATCAGAAATCCATGCCAGGAGTAAATTACAGAGAATGGATCACTTCACTTATAACCTTTTTGTGCACTTCCTCTGAAGCATCCAGCACTGGCCATTGTTGGATACAGGGCTAAATAGATCATTGGTCGACCCTAGCCTCAGAGCTCTTATGCAAAACCTTTCTACTCAGGACTCAAGACCACGCAAGTGCTTAACTGATTTATTCAAGGTCTCCTCCCCGGTAACTAAGCTAAGTATATGAACCTGCAACTTCTCACCTTCATGAATGTGATCCCATCTCTCCCTCTGTTCTCCCTTACTACTACTACTAATCATTTCTATAGCACTACTAGGCACACAGCACTTTACAGTCATAGATTGTTTTAAAGACAGGTCCCTGTCCAGGGGCTTACAATCCAAGATGGACAAGGATGAGGGGCACACACAGGGAAACACACACACACATTTTACAGCTGGGGAACTGAAGTTGGGAGGTTGTGACTTGCCCAAGGCCACACAGTGAGTTCATTGACTAGGGTGAAATTAGAACCCTGGTCTCCCAAGTCCAAATCCAGCACCTTATCCACTACACATTAGCACCCCTCCCTTGTCTCTTCTAGATTGTAAGCCCTCTACGGAGGACTGTCTGAAATTAATGATTGTACAGTGCCAGGTACATTACTGATGCTATATAAATACTTATTAATATTGTTATTAATAATAAATTCTGACAGTCAGTACCACCACAGTGTTCTACATTGGGTGCAACATGTTTCTCACAACTGTGCCAGGAAGCTCTGACCTTCTGGAACTGCCACAACAGACCTCTGCTAACACTCCACTTTCCAGGCAAAGCAATTCCTCAGTAAACATGCTCAGCAGGCACCCCTGTATTCAAGGTGAATGGCTGGCTGTATATCACATCTTTTGATTATGGGGCAAACAGATACCCCTTCACCAATGAGCAGAATACAAAATACCAATGTTCCTGCTCTCAAGGAAGGACAGGAAACCCATTTTAGATGCCTTTATCTTTCCCTTTGGCTACCCACCCTTTCAACTGAAGAGATTCAGAGTTATCCAGAAAATAAGAGACCAGACAACTCCATCTTGCAGATGTCCTCAGACTCTCTCCAAGGAATCACTTTAATCCACCCCAACCCTGAAACCTGAGCTCCAGATCCTTCATCCCAAACCCACCCTCTCTACCTAATCACCTGAATAGCGACCATAGAGACACAATGTTCACAGCAGGTTCATGCCTCCACATAATCCCTCTGGCTGCTGCTTCTTCTGGGCAGAGCACACAGGACTTTCACCAACTGAAGCAACTAGACTCACTCTATTAAATGGCTCCTCTCCTTTAGCTGCTAGTGCCCATCCGGTGATGTTCTTAACATACTTGACCGAGTAGAGAGGGTCCTACAGCGAGCGGGCTCTTGGACATTATTCCTATAGCTCCTGGATGAAGCCTCAACCTAGACTACTAGCATTTATTCAGTCTCTGTTTGAACCCTTAGCAGACGCTACACTGGCTCGCGCCTCCAAGAGGACAAATTTTCTAGCAGTCATTAGACCCGCCAGATGGATCGAACTTCAGCTCTTTAACAAGTTGCCCTTTTGTACCATCCCTTGGGAAAGGCAGAACTTAGCGCTAACAAAGGCGTATCCGCGTTCTCCCTAGGACGCCCCGGACTTCCTGAAAACACACTCCTGGGGGGACAAAGCTTTTTGCGCGCGACCCCCAGGCAATCTCCCCCCGGCACCACCACGGCCCAACACGCCTGCAGCCCCAGGCAACCAAGCCCCTCTGATTCCTCGGGACCAAAGCACACACATCCCGCGGCTAGCCCGTTACCTGTAAATTAAACACCTGTACGGGGAGCGGCATCTTCGCCCCCTCCCGGCACCTTACACTTCCGGATCACCACCCTCCAAGCATCCGCTTCCGTGTCGATGTCTGCTTCCGGGTCCCGTTGGGCCGGTGAAAGCCTTAAAGGGCTCGCAGCCCCCTCCACGACGAAGTCAGGCGTTGGTCGCTACTACTGGTAAGGGGTTGAGTCCATTTCTGGGGAAGAAATCGGGCGGATTCACCATAGGGGAGAGGGCATGTGTTCCTATAGTAAACAATGGACCTGGACCTGGACCGTGGCTGTTCTTCCACGTCTCCCCCAACTTCTTGTCGCCCCCCCCCGCCGCGCTTCACTGTGGAGAACCCCCGTTCTTCTAGCTATGGCCCATATGGCTCCTGCCTCTGCCCCCTCACCCCACAGTGCTATAATCTCTAGCTCGCCACATGTACTTCAGAAGGTTGCTACCTTGTAAACAAGGTTCTTCGAGATGGCTCCAACCATTCTCACAAATGGGTTTGCGCTTGCGCGCCCTTCTCCTATCGGCAGTTACCAAGTTAATTAGATGAAAACGTGTGACAAGACCCCTCTCCCGCTCAATGCGCCAGTTACTTCCAACCCTGAGGATGCATGAAAATTTCACACGCGGATGGAAGGGTGGGCATTTGTGAGAATGGTCGGAGCCATCTCGAAGAACCTTGTTTACAAGGTAGCAACCTTCTGTTCTTCTTCAGTGGTTCTTCCCATTCTCACAAATGGGAGAGTACCAAGCCTAGTCCTAGGTGGTGGGGAAAATTTTCATCAATCAATAAACAAAAGTCAATGATAACAAACAGACTTTAATAAATAAACCAATGAACGACAAGCAAAGGTACAAAGTTAACAAGTCAGTATGGTGAATAAAAGAATCACCCTAACTGGGAATTCCTGAGGTAAGTATCGCCTGACCCAGTGCATTGTGAACGTGGGAGGCAAGGTGTATGGAGTAGTGTTTAATAAACGTACTTGGCGAGCTCCAAGTGGCTGCTCTGCATATCTCAAGAGGAGAGATGTTTGCAAACGCAGCTACAGAGGCTCCTGTGGCTCTGATGGAATGAGCCCTAAGATTAGGAGGTGGTGGGAGCCCTTTACTTTGGTAAGCAGATAAAATGGCGTGGACCAGCCACTTGGATATAGTCTCGGCGGAAACTTTCTTTCCCAGAGATGAAGGAGTCGGGGAAAGAAACAAATTATCTGATTTCCTGAAAGTAGCAGTTCTAGCTAGGTAAATGAGAACTGCCCTTTTTACATCCAAGGTGTGAGCATCTGCTAACTCCTGTGATTGGTGGGGTGGGGGGCAAAACTGGGGAAGAACGATCTNCTTTTTACATCCAAGGTGTGAGCATCTGCTAACTCCTGTGATTGGTGGGGTGGGGGGCAAAACTGGGGAAGAACGATCTTTTGCGCTAAATGGAATTTAGAGATGTGTTTAGGGATAAATGATGGATGAGCTGCACTCTCCAACCTATCAGGAAAGGATTGGAGGTATGACTCATGAATGAATATGGCTGCAAGTTCACTTACCCTATGCAAAGAGGTAACGGCGAGGAAACAAGTTTTAATGGTTAAATTCCACAAACTTGAGGTGTGCAACGGTTCATAAGGAGGGCCCCTTAAGTTGTCTAACACCAGGGGAAGATCCCAGGAGGACACTGGTTGCTTGTGGGGAGGAAAAAGGTTGTTAATACCTTTGAGAAACGATTTGACTAAGGGGTGGGAAAAAAGTGAATCTGTTCCCTGAACTTTAACGTTTCTAGAAATAGCGGAGAGGTGAACCCTAATGGAAGAGAGGGCGAGGCCTTTATCTGCTAAGTGTAAGAGGTATTGGAGGACTGTCTGGGCTTGTACAGGAGGGATGGGGATTTGTCCAGAGGTAGGTACTCTGAAGCGAGAGTCAAGAGGTTAGAGAACCACATTTGTCTGGGCCAGTATGGGGCGATTAGGATGAGGTTTGCCCCCTATATCAGGATTTTGTCCAATACCCTGGGTATTAAGGGGATAGGGGGAAAGGCATAACAAAGATGATCTTTCCAGTTCAGGGAGAAGGCATCCCCCAGCGATAATGGGTCGTGTCCTGCTCGGGACGCAAATAGGGGCATTTGGTTGATGTTGATGTGGCAAAGAGATCTATCACTGGTATGCCCCAATGGAGTGTCAGCCTGTGGAATGCTGGAGTCGACAGCTGCCACTCGTGGTTCTCCTGGCCGAGTCTGCTCAGTATGTCGGCCCTGGAGTTCTCTGTTCTAGCCACATGGGTGGCCAATAGATGAATATTGTGGGCCCTTGCCCAGTGCCATATTTCCATGGCCAACTGACACAGGTCTGGTGATCTGGTACCCCCCTGTTTGTTCAGGTACCGGACCCCTGTCATATTGTCGGATGCAATCGTCACTACCCGGCCACGGAGATGCTGCTGGAAATAACCTAGTGCTTTTCGAATAGCAATGGTCTCCAACATGTTGATATGGAGATCCTTGTGAGTGTTGTCCCAGGATCCTGCAATGTCCAAGTGTTTCAGATGTGCTCCCCACCCTGTTAACGAAGCATCTGTGGTTAGGGTACACTCAGAAACAGGGCAGGCAAAAGGCATTCCTGCCAAGACAAAACTCTCATCGTTCCAGACACTTAGAGAATCTAATACTGATCTAGTGATTGCGATCCTCTTATTGGGTGGATCAGACAACGGGTTAAAAACCCTCAGTAGCCACAACTGAAAAGGTCGCATGAATAGCCTTGCAAATGGGGTGGTAGCGTGGTAGAGGCCATAAATCCGAGCATACGCTGGAACTTCTTAATGGGGTGTCTCTTATGTTTTAGAAACATGCCTATTAAGACTCTTATATGAAGAAACCTTTCCCTGGGAGCAAAAATCTTTTGCCTTACTGAATCTAGAATGGCTCCAATGTATGGGACTGATTGTGACGGAGTCAACATCGATTTCTTCATATTAACTGATATCCCCAGATCACGGCAAAGGTTCAATGTAAAGGAAATTGCCTGGGACAGGGAGGAAGGGGACTGCGCTATCAAGAGCCAATCATCTAAATATGGATAAATGGCTATTCCATGTCTCCTAATAAATGCGATAACCAGGGCTATCACCTTTGTGAACACCCTAGGGGCTGAGGAGAGACCAAAGGGGAGGGAGCAGAATTGGTAGTGTGTAGAATTATAGCAGAATCTAAAGTAAGGTCTGGAGGAAGGATGCAATCTCACGTGGAAATATGCGTCCTTCAAATCAATAACAGCATACCACTGTGACCCTGATAAATGAGACCTTAATGAGTTAAGCGTTAGCATCTTAAACTTAATGTACTTAACACATCTATTTATGAAACGAAGGTCGAGAATAGGTCTGTGACCCCCAGTTTTTTTATCAATTACGAAATAATTAGAGTAACAGCCCTTATTATGTTCATTCGAGGGAACAACCTCTATGACACCCTTGGTATATAATTCAACAATCTCTTTATTCAACATTTCTGCCTGAGCAGAAGAAAGTGAAACGAAAGCAGAAGGTCTGCAACAAGGAGGCAGGGAGGAAAATTGAACCCTGTATCCCCCACAAATAATTGTAAGCACCCATGAGTCAGTGGTGATAACCTCCCAGGAATGAAATGCATCAAACCAACTCCCCCACCCATACTAATGGCCATTCTGTTGATCTTGTCCTCTCTAGAAACTGCTCTGTCGCTGATCTCTCCTTCGATCCTCATCCTATATCAGACCACTTCCTTGCCTCT
>QEPC01002794.1:1658807-1705657 GCA_003113815.1 Sphenodon punctatus
TCTTGGAGCGTTGATACTTGTTCCTCCGTGCTAATCGCTTGGTCTTCCAGCGAGGATACTCTTTCCTCTGCTGTATTTAGTCTCTGCACCAGCCCCTCCAGCTTCTGATTTCCTGCCTCAACTGAGGCTCTCAGTTTATTCATGTCTTTTTAAAAGTCTTTTCTTAGCTCAATCAGCAGCCTCATAATTGGGCCCCCTTCAGAATTTTCCTCTACCTCGATCTCCTCAGTGGAGTCCTCCCCTTCTGTGGCCTCCGCCGCCTCCGCTACCACCGCGGGCGCCATTTTATTGCTTGCAGCCACCCGGGCCTCAGGCCCACTTTTTTCTGGGCGGCCAGCTTTAACGTACCGCTCCAGCGGTGTTTCTTTCAATCCCTTGTCCTTTTTTTCCTCCCTACCTTTTGGAGACATGTTCCTTTTCACTTTGGTTGAGGTTTTTTTAATTATTTCGTTGTTTTGGGGCCGTTTTCAGCGGCGGCTTGGGGGAGCACTCGTGCGAAGCTGCTGCTGCTATTCACACATGCGCAGATCTCTTTGGGAAGCTTTTTGAAATTTTTCTGCTGAGGCAGAGACAATTAGGGTGTTAGGGAGAGGATGTTTAAAGAATATAGACCCTTCTTCCGGGGGAAAAAGGTAGAATGAACTACTAGCCAATGATACGGGCTGGATGGAAGCTGGGGTTGCCCAGAGCTTTTCAGCCTCTGCCGAGTGCTTTTTGAAAAGAGGCAAGGACAGTTTAGGCTGCACCGGCTTATCTACCAGAGAATACGCAGGGTCCTCTTCTTGCTGGGAAATAGGGATCGTGGTAATATTCAATGCCTCAGAGAACCTTTTTAGTAATCTCTGGAATTATCTATGCTCTTGTGATGAGGCAGATAGCATGGGGGTCTGCACATCGTCTGAGGGCGGAGGAGAGAGAGACTCCAGGTCGAGGGATTCTAAAGGCTCCTCGACGTTGAGAGTATCTGAGGCTGGTGTGGAGAGAGGAGTTTCCACCTCTCGATGAGGTTCGGGTGGGGAAGGTTTACTAGGGAGGGCTCTCAATAAAGCTGTCTTGTACTTCTTTCGGCGAGACACCTTCTTAAGATGTCTCTCCATGTGGCGCTTAAAGAGTCGAGCAGCCTCCCGGGCATCGGGGAGCTCCCTAGACGTGGAAGGTACCGGTGTTGAGTGAGTTGCAGGTCCAGGCTGTCTGGACGTTGAGCGGCAATCCCTCAACGTCGAGAGTCTGTCTGTCGACGTCGAGAGCCTGTGCCTGGATGCCGAGCGCCTATCCGTCAACATCGATCGCCTGTGCGTCGATGTCGAGCACTCTCTAGAGGGCGAGCGTCTGACTGGTGCTGTAGCAATCTGCTCCCTGGACGTCGAGAGTCGTCAACGTCGGTGAATAGGTGATTGAGAACATTGAGACATCCTCGATGTAGAGAGGGTTATGGACCTCCTCTGGGTAGTGTCTGTCGAGGTTGTAACTCGACGTCGACGGTCTCAACCTCTAGAAGGGGGTGAGGGAGACTTCGACGCCCCTCTAGACTGAGGGGACTGATTTTTGCATAGTAGCTCTTATTAATTGCTGCAGGCAGGATACGAGAAGTGAATTATCCTTCCTTTCAGCTTCTTGCCTCTTTAAGAACAGCAAAGTGGGATCATCTTGCTGAACTCTGTCGGAGTGGTCTCGGTGACGAGGGGTGGAGGGAGAGGCAGCCGTTAGCCACTGAAGCGAAGGTGGCTGATACGGAGACCCCCTAAATTTAGGATCGACGTCCTCTGCAGTGTAGAGGGGTGATCGAATACAGAGAGGGGAAACCTGCGGGGCCGAGGCCGCCGCGAGGAAAGCCTCCTCGTCTGAGGATAGTAACGGGGAGATGGAGCGAACCGCCAACATGGCAGGCTCCTTCCCATGCTCAAGTAGGCTTCTCTTGGGGGAGGGCGATAGCTCGTCTCTCGGTCTAGAAGTGGAAGGCCGAGGTGAACTGAGGTCTGAGGCGACGGAGGCACTGCACTCCGCCGAAACCGTCTCCTCCGCTCCAATGCTGGACAATTTGGGTGACAGGAGCGGGACCTACGTTTCGCTGACTTACTCTGTTTCTCCTTGTCCTCTATCTCCTTCAGCAAGGCAGGAAGCCTGAGAGCTCTCTGTTTCAAGGATTTAGACTTGAGTGTCAAACATTCAGGGCATTCCTTAGGATCGTGACCGGTGCCCAGACAAATTAAGCATTGCCCATGCGGGTCCTTCGTGGTCATTTTGCGGCCACAAGACAAACATTTTTTAAAAGAATGTTTAACGGTAGACATATTGACTTAACTCGATAACTACAGATAGCCGCGAAGCGGTTGGAAGGAACTGGCGCATTGAGCGGGAGAGGGGTCTTATATACGGTAGGCTGCGTGAACGTCACACGTTTTCATCTAATTAACTTGGTAACTGCCGATAGGAGAAGGGCGCGCAAGCGCAAACCCATTTGTGAGAATGGTCGGAGCCACTTGAAGAAGAACTTCCCTCTCCCCTCCACCTTCTTGGGTCCTCCTTCAGTCCACGTGATCTTACTTTGTAGCCTCCCTAGCTTTGCCAACCTTTTCCTTGACAACCCTCGCGCATCCGGGTCTTTTTTAGTCATATGTCTGCACGAGCGTTCCTTCTTGAGAGGCCTCCTTACAAACAAAACCCGGCTGACTTAGAAGGTGCATTTTTTACCTTTTCGTGAAGGAAACCAGCTGCAGCTCAATACCATCCTCAATAACTTTTATCTCCCTTTTTCAGCAAGTAGGGTTGGATCAGTTGATCACATATTATTTGATCGTGATCAAGTATTCCATGAAGCCTAGAATGGTCTTGTGTAGGCAATGCTTTCTGTGTTGCATCATGCCCTGGGATCCATGATTACTGTATGCACAAAAAAATCTAAATTCTGCAACCAAGGAAGCCAAATTCTGCAAATTCATGGTAACAAATGTACATAATTATAAATTTAAATATATACATTTGTTTTCTAACACACGGGGCCCAGCTTGAAGCACAGGCTCCATTCATTCCCAGGCAAAAACAACAGTCTTGTCTCCCCCTCAAACCCCAGCAGCAAACATGCCCCCAAACCAAAAAATGTACACAGCCCCCCAAAACTAATACAAGCCAACAGCATACCTCTAAATAATTCAAGCATGCAAACACAAAGAGGGGAAAAAGCTGAAGAGAACAACTATTCAGTCCTGAATATCATTCACATTTATATTAATTAACATTGTTACAAGTTATTCATTATGGTTTTTTTAGAATTTAATTTCATTGTTTCACAATAACAGTTTAACTTTTGGTAATTATCATATGTATCTAACCTACTGAAGATTAAAATTTTGTTGTTGTTCTAATGCCTTAAAAATGTTTGACCATTATTTGACAATATTTGGCTAGTTGATTGACCAAATATCTTTTGACCAGTCAGATATTCAACCTTCTCAACAAAGTTGGTGGAAACCATCTTTCATCCTACTTAAAAAGTGACTAATGGGGCTTTCCTACCAAGATACCAGTAACAAAATGGGTTTAGGTGGTATACCATTTCTGAACTAGTAATAATAAAAATCTTTATTTTTATATAGCGCCCCCCTGTCACAGCATTCTGAGTGCTTTACAAACAACAATTTAGCACAACTTTTAATTCTCGCAACCACCCTGTAAAGTGAGAGAATAATGCGACTGGCCCAAGGTCACCCAGTGAGTTTCTGGCTAAGACGAGACTAGAACCAGGGTCTCTCCGTCCCATTCCCCCCCTTCCCTTACACCACACTGGCTCTGCTGATGATATGTGGATAAGGGAAAGAACATATCTGCTACTGCAGAGGTGCCTAAGCACAGAGAAGAGAGTCTAAAGATAGGAAATTAAAATCAGAGTCCAACACCATGGTAAGGATGCTGCTTGTCTGTCTCCTACAGTCACTGGTTCACCAGCTTCTAAACAAACTTTGATCTCGTGCTGTCTTGCAGAACCATCAACTTCTGTTGTTGTCTTATGCAACTCTGTGCTACATCCCATGTGAAGCAATGTCCCAAGTATACACCATGGCAGAGGCCCTGGGGGCTGAAGAATGACCATTTCTTGTATTGGGCTCTGTAAGATCTGCTTCTTGTCATCAGTGATCTTCTGTGCCTTCCTTCTCTTGCTAATCCCCAAGTTTCAGAACCCGTGGAGACCTAGGAACTATCCACAACCCCATCCACCGCCTCCTTTTAATGCTTCCTGTAAGAGCGCAATACCCCTGCAGCATGTGGACTCCAGCACAACAGACCATTTGGATGGTGAGGGAAATGATATTGCACATGCTATGAAAGATGGACCTATAGAAAGATGGGGAGATTACATCCTAGGCACTGGGAGATCCAGCATGAAACTCAAAGAGCTGGATGGCAGTCCATCCAGCCCTCTGCATGTTGTGCCAAAAGACCACCTGGGACCTACCACAAACTCCATTAAGGAAAACCTGGACCTAAAGGATATTTTCATTGCTGTGAAAACAACAAGAAAGTATCACAAAACCAGGCTGAACTTACTTTTCCAAACCTGGATTTCCCAGGCAACGGGGCAGGTAAGAGACTTCTTCCAAAGGGCTATGATAGCAACTTCTTGCATAGGAGCCCTTCTTTATCAGCTCCAGAATCTTTCTAATCGGTCTGCCTCCTCTGTAAATCTGTCTTATTGGTGGTAGTTGTGTGGCCACCATCTGAGCATCTCTCAAAGCAGAATCCTACAAAATGCTGCTTGCTAAAGGTTAAGTTACGATCAGGTAAATGTTCATGTAGTGACAGTTGGCAGGTAGTAATTTAATCCCAGGGTAGGAGCAGTCACGTGAACGGCTGTATTCCAAGGGCTCCATCTTACATTGTCAGGTAAGCAGCAATTCAAATAAATTCCTTGGTATTTTAAAACGTCCCTCACCCTTTTCTTGCTGATTTGATAGGCAGCCTGGTAAACCACAGAGGGATGTAGATCTGGGGTAAATTTGAGGTCTACTCAATTTTATAGTTGAGTTGAGACTTCAGAAACTATTTGACTTTATTGTCTTGCTATCTAGATGGTACATTCTCTTTTCTGCAGGGATTTTACGCCTTGATCCCTTTCTTTTCCTCTATTGACAATATTTTTTTTTTTTAAAGTGTATACATTTGGTGGGAGGAGAGGTTGAGGCCAAGGCAGCGATATATTCCCATTTTACAGATGGGAAGCAGAGGAACAGGATCATGTAGGAATTGGATCCAAAGCCTCTTTTTTGCTGGTTTCATTCTGTCTCATGGTACAGTTCCATTCCTCTCCTTGTTTACTGAACTATCCTTCCTGCTGCACTAATCACAGTTGTCCAAGTATCCCTATTGGGCCCAACCCAAGAGTAGCTGTTGCCAGGCTGAAAAATATTTTGTGTGAGTGCACAATCTGAGTTGTTGCTCCAGGGAGAAATTACAGAAAGTGAGCAGCCAACTGATAGTCATCCAAAATTCCTGATGCGAATGCTGGACCAACAGTTTCAGACCACTCCAGGGAAGGGAGTGGGACTGTTAAGAGATGTAGTCATGTGATCTTTTTCCTTGTGTAGAAGTTTAATTGCATTCAGCAAGATTTGAAAAACACTCACCAGATGGTCTGAATGCTCTGTAGTTGGCTCATTTGCCCCAGAACCTTTCTGTCTCCTCTTGGTGTTGAGAGGTGGAGGCTGCAGAGGAAGAAACTTGAAAAATGGTTATTCCTGAACTTTGCCTTGAGAGAACATTTCTGGCTTAAGGGGAGGCACTCTGGCTTGGCCCTCTGCTCAAATGGGCTCCTTCAATGGCAATTGTCTCGGAGTATGCTATAGAAATCTGCCTAGTAGGCAGCAGGCCCAGTTTCCTTCCATTCCTCCTGCTGGCTTCTGGAGGGTAACTTGCATTTTCCATGCTTGATTGAGGTGAAGTTCACATTATCTCTTTGGGGAGAGACGCACCTCACTTCATAATGCCTTTGTGTCTCCCACAGACATTTATATTTACAGACTGGGAGGACCAGGAGCTGCGCCTCCAAGCAGGTGAGCTGTGAGATCAAACACATTTCTCCCTTTGGGCAGGGGTGTTCTTGTTGTCTCATCTGCCTAGAGTTGTGCTAAGTATGTGTCTGATGAAAGCAAGGTGAGAGGGGTGCTGTTTCTGTCTTTTGTCTGGAAATGGCCTTGCATTTGATGTGTTTGGGATGGACTAGAATATGAGTTAATCTTCACATTTGCTTTGTAAGCTTCAAGGTAACACTGTGAGCATACAAGTTCATGTGCACCATCCCCACCTACTGTTCATGATCCCTGAAACCCAGATCCATAGTCATGTGCAAACTGTGTCCCACACGTTTCTCTCGGTGTTTCACATGCCAATGCTTGTACTCCAAATGTAAACATGTTATCTGTCTTCCAGATCATGCTGTTGTCCCAGTTGTAACCATTTCTTTCTTTTTCTAGGAGACCACATGATCAACACCAACTGCTCAGCCGTTCACACCCGCCAGGCACTTTGCTGCAAGATGTCTGTGGAATATGATAAATTTCTAGAGTCTGGGCGAAAGTAAGTAAAATATGCTATTCCAATTGATGTTTGCTCCTGTTCAAGTGGAGCCCAGATTCTCCAGTCTCTTTCCAGTAATGATCAAGCTCTCTTTGTAAGTAGTGGTGATGATCACAGCAAATTGTTAGTAGCAGGCAGAGAGGCACTTACAGAGCACAGTCAGCTGAAGGCCTGTACAAAGAGGCAGGGGACATGAGGGCTATTAGTTTGCAGTCTCTCTCCTTGACTTGGGAAGAGCTTGCTCATGCCCTTCTCAGTCATTGCCCACCCTTCCATTGATTTGGCTCCAGATCTGAAAGACGAGTTGGAGCTGTTCTGATAACTCCTTACTAGCCTTGTTAGTGCTTCTGCTGTGCGACTTTCCTGCTTTGCTTGCAGATGGTTTTGCCATGTGGATGACGACAACTATGTGAATTTGCAGAGTCTCCTGCGTCTCTTGTCTGCTTTCTCACACAGCCAGGATGTGTATGTGGGGAGGCCAAGCCTAGACCACCCCATTGAAGCAGCAGATCATGACCAGAAAGATGGTTCGGTAAGCATGCACTTGACACTGCAAGAAGCTCCTGGGATTCTTTGTGTAGCCTTGCCACTATCTCATGTTAATCTGCAAGTTACAACAGATACAGGGCTCTCCTCCCTTCCCTGACATCTAAGGGCAGGCTCCCCTTGGATCCAAAGTTTCCCAGGCTCTATCATGCTTGGGCCCACATGAGTCTTTTTGGCTGCATCCACTCAGTGTTGGTTTGAATCTTCCTCCTTTTAGAAAGTACTGTCCTCCTGCCACCCCTCCACTCAGCTAGTTGGAGAGGGGCACTATAGTCTGACTCAGATGAGAATGAGCTCTCCAAGATTTGAGTGGATGGATTTGCTCGTATCCATTTGGAGCGTGAATATGTCCCAGGGATGAAACCGTGATGAAACCCAGGGATGAAACTGTGCAGGACTTCTTTGAGAGCAAGGTCCTTTTACACATAGCCATGCCAGTAGGTGCATGCTAGCAAGACAGCTGGGTAAAGTATCTTCCTATAGAAGGCCCTCCACAGTAGAGTGGTCTCATCAGTAGTTTGACTTCTGGCTTGAGTAATAGCTGCTCAAGAGAGGTTGATTGCAACTCCAGGAAGGAGAATAGCTTGGCAGGGAGGTGTTTTGCACTTGGAACTTTGTGCTCTCAGTTTCACTCGGACTCTGCAAGCCCTGTGGTGGAAGCTGATGGGTCCTCATCAGGCAAACTTCTTCTGCTTAGAGCTGCCTTGCCAGAACTGCAGAACTGCCAGGTTTCTGAACAAGCAAGGCTGACCCAAATCTTCCTATTACTCACAGGAGGCATGTCTGACATGCTGCCCTTTCCTTAGACAGAAGGGAAAACCTAAGTGTTAAAACAGGTGTCTCTCTCCTGTCTTGTTAGATGACGGTGAAGTTCTGGTTTGCCACAGGGGGAGCTGGGTTTTGTATTAGTAGGTGTCTTGCCCTGAAGATGAGTCCCTGGGCCAGGTAAGTGTAGCCAGCAGTGGAACATCTGGCTCATAGCTTTGCTAGTATTTGGGGAGGAGGGGGGTTACACCTCTGTCTCTCACACTCTCTCTTGGCAGCCTGGGAAACTTCATCAGCACTGCAGAGAGGGTGCGTCTCCCTGACGACTGCACTGTTGGTTACATCATTGAGGGTCTGCTGGAGGTGAAGCTGTTGCACAGCTCCTTGTTCCATTCCCACCTGGAGAATCTGCAGCGACTGCATGGGGATGCTGTGCTTCAGCAGGTAGGGCTTAAATTGACTTGGAGCTTTCCCTGCCCTCTGAACCTAACCAAAGAAAGCTAACTGTTACCTCACGCTCAGGTTGGCCTCAAAGGCTGATAGCGTTAATCTAACTTTGCCTCTTCCAGCAGGTCACGGAGCTGGTCAGAACAGCTCTTTTTCTGCTTCCTACACATGGATAACCACATTTCCACCCCAGATATCCATCCCCTGCCATCCCTTCTTTAGGAAGTGACAGAAGTTACATTATTCTGTAGCAGCAGATCTGAGTCTTTGCCAGACAAAATGAGCCAAATTTGGCCTGAATCCATATTACTAACTATCCATATCACTAACACAATGAGCTACCCAACCTTTGATTCTCTTGCAGACATCAAAGATAATAAAGCATGTAAAAGATATAAAAAGGCTTAAGTCTGTAGTATTTGTCACTATTCAAATACATAATTGCTTCTACTGTCTCTTCATGAATGGCCAGTAAAGCACTTTCTAACTGCCTTCATGTTACTTATCCAGACCCCTATGACCACTTCCATGGACATTTTCAAGACCAAATCCCTTTCTGAAGTTGGAAGTTACATGAACTTGGCTTTCTCCAGGGGTTTAGTTTGTTTTCAAGAACAATCCTAATGTCTGGGATTAAGCAGCCCCTCCTCTGCTACATGCTCCACTCCCATCAGTTGATATCTAGTGTGCACAGGTTTTGAGTTTGTGTATCTGCTTTTTCAGGTCACCCTGAGTTATGGGGGCCCTGAGAACAAACTCAATGTTGTGAATGTGGAAGGAGTGTTCAGTGTGCATCAAGATCCAACCCGGTGAGTATCTGTTTCCCTTGCCCTTTCAATCCCAAGAAGTGGCACACAGATCTGCTCCAGCTGGGTTAAGGCTGTCTTGCCTGAAGCACTCATACAGTCCAGGAGACTGATGCACTTATGTCTCATGCTATCTTCCCCCCTCTCTGTCTCCACAGATTCAAATCCATCCACTGCCTTCTCTACCCTGATACTGTCTGGTGCCCTGCTATAAAGATGCTGTAGCCTTTTACCTGCCCTGTGCAGGGATGGGCAGGGAGATTTGAACTGTAATCTCCAAACTGCAGAGAAGAACAAAAATGTTCTGTTTAACAAACCCCATCACGTATCATTTGTGTGACCGGAGCAGGAGGTAACAACTTGGTCAGCCACCACTGTCTGAAATGTGCATGGGAGTGACCTCCCCTACCCTGGCTGTGGCCAGTGCTATGCAGTCTTGAATAAAACCTGTTGGCCGTTGCAGAATTTCTACCAAAAGCATTGAAGCTGGCAGGCAGAATGTAGAACTTGGAGAATGTTGGAGGTGTGGGGGGAGTTTTTTAATTTAGCTTCCTAGGAAGGAGTGTGACCCAGGAATTTCTGTAGCCCTGCTGTTTTATCCTGAAGTCATTGTGGGACCAAGCTGGAAATGCTGAAGATAGGTGTGTCCCTGAGACAAGTGAGGCAGAGCAGTGTCTGCAAAGAAAATCCACAATGCCATCTTACTCCTGAACTAACATACCTCTGAACCATCATCTTTCTATTCTCCTCTCTGGCTGCTTGGGCTGAATGTTACACTTAGCTGCCTTTCTGTTTAGAAAGTAAACTTCTGTTCACTGTGGGATGCAAACCCCATGCTATGTCACTTTCTCAATGAGACAAGTCTCCCTGGCTATAATCAACAGTATGTTTGTAGTGCTGACATTTGATCTTTGGTAACTGAAGCAGACCACAGCTGGCTTGTACAGCCTTGCTGTATCCCAGAGTGTACTTTGGGGGTGGGGACTGTGGTTCCCTCCTTTTATCATTTGGGAGCTCTGCCTACATTGATTTAATCAGCCAGATGAGCTGCATCAAGTGAACCTTTTTGCTCTTGGTCTTCAGGAAGAGAGTGTATGTTTTTCTTCTAATCCCCATCTGGACCTTTGGCTAGGAGAAAGGAAAGAGCCTGAAGGTTATTAGATTCATGTGGCCTGAACACGAAAATATGCATCTCTACAGCTTCAGGTAAATCTCCAGCCTCTATATGACTCTTTGGTAACTCATAATGAGAACAAACAGTCACTCATTCTGTGTAAAGTATCTTGGTGGCCTGGACATGGGGCTGGCAGGCAAAAGTTCCTGGCTCTGCTAGAGATGTGCTGTGCATCCATGGACAAGCTTTTTAATATCTCCTGTTTCAGGGTGTGTAACCATGAGACTCAGCAAAGGTAAAGTGCTCAAATGCCAGCCTTGGTGTTCCTCTGTGTCAGAGTCTGTGCTTGGCACTCATTCCCTCTGGTGTATTCTGCCAGAGGTATCTCATGCAGCAAGTATCAGCAGAGTAACTGAGGCACTACTATCTTATTGCTGTTGATTTCAATGGAGCAACATCAAGTGCCAAAGATTGAGTTCAAGACACTCCTGCCTTCAATCCCTGGCTGAGCATACCATGTCGTTAGCACACCCAGAGTCTGGAGAATGTAATTCCTCTTGAACAGTGCAGAGTTTTTCACAAAACTATTGCAGCCTCTGCTGTTGTAAGTGAATGCAAGAGTATTGGGGGCAAACTGGTGTATCCTCGTTAATAATAAATATGTAAATGTGTGCCAGAGTTTCGGTGTTATCTGTGAAGCTGATTGCCACCTCCAGTCCTGCATAGTGGGGTCATGATGGGCAGAAGGAAGTATGGAAGGGGACTGAGAAAAAGCCATTGTGAGTACTGGGGAAAGTAACTGGTTCCTGTTTCCCTGTCCCTCTTTGCTCCTGTCTTGGGGGTATATATGGGTCAAATCTAGTGGGGACTGCGATCTGTTGCTGATGCTCAATGCAAGGTCAGTGGTGAACAGAACAGCTATTATTTCTGATCTTATTCAGGATGAAGCAACTGACCTTGGATGTCTTATGGAGACCTGTATGGATGATGCAGCTGGGCCTGTATTGGCCCAGTTAGTGCTGGCTGGGTATTCTGTACAGCATCAGCCTTGGATCAGAAGTTGAGGTGGAGTCGCAGTGGAAGACGAAAATCTGGTCTACTGAAGATATCCAGTGCCTAAGTTAGCCAGCATGGAATGCGTCTACCTTGTGCTCGAGGCATGAGATAGATTGGGGGTTCTGTTGGGTGTACCAACCACTCCACTGTACAAGACTCCCTGACCGAGCTGGCTAAGTTAGTCTTGGAGGTGTTATTGAGAACACCCAGACTTACTGTTTTGCATGCCAAGGCATAGTCAGAGTGGGCCTCCATGGCAAACATTGGCCTATCCTTTGTGGCCCAATGTATAAGGTGGGACACACGTACTGAATATTTTGCACTCTCCTGGAAAATGAGATTTCAGTTATTGGGGGTGTCACAAAGATGTTGTTGTCATGGTGAGATTATTACTGTCTGAAGGCCCAGATCCTTGCCCTCCTTTACCTCCATTGGTGTGATGAACCCGTTAGGTTGGTCTGCCCCCAGAGACTAATGGAACCAATTAGATTCCAAAACTTTCTGGGGAATACACTCACTGTTCTTGATGGCTGCTCTGTTGATGAATGAACTGTGGAATGTGGTGGAACTGTGGTTGAACTGTGGAATGGCATGTTGACTCTGGCCAAAAACATGGTTGCACCCAGTTGCCCACTCCCACTGTTTCAGCAGCACAAGTTCTCCTGGTTTATGAGGGACCTGTGGTGGTTGAAGTGGGAGGTGAGGCAATTGGCGCACAAGTGGCATTCAACTCATGCGGAACCCAATCAATTGCATAATAGATCAACTTTGAAGGACTTTGGCATGGCTACGGTGGGAAAGAAGGAAGCTCCCCTCTCTGCTTCCATAGTGTCTGCAAGGTTTTGTCCAGCAGAGTTGTTCTGGGTGGTGAACAGCTTGGCAAATCAGAGTTGCCTCTGTCCAGAAGTTGAGTCCTCTACTACCCACTGTGATAAACCTTTCACCCACTTTGCAGACAATAATCACTCATTCACCATGATTTGGGGGTCGCTAGTTTGATGGCAGAGTCAGAGTTTTGGGCTGCAGCAGCAGCTCAGTCTTGTCCTATTTATTTGGATCAGTTTCAATTAGTATTGCTCAACAATGTGGAGGATGTGCTTGGGGTGTCATGGGCAACCAGTTGTGAACTAGACCCATGCCTGTCCTCATTGGCAAAAGCTAGCTGAGAGAGACCGGAGCCCTTTCTGGCTGGGGTTGCCAATGCTTCCCTGTGGGAGGGCAGGGTGCCAGACATCCTCAAACGCTATTGGATTCTTGAACCTGTGTCAGTCTGGTTTTCATCCTGGATATAATACTGAGACTGTGCTTGTGGCCTTGAGATTGACAGGGGAAATTGTACTCTGCTGATTCTGTTAGATTTTTCAGTGTCCTTTGACACAGTTGATTATGAGATGTTGATGACATAACTGTGGGACCTGGCAGAGGTTTGCAGAACATTTCTTGATTGGTTCCTGTCAGAGAGGTTTCAGTGGATAGTAATGGTCAGTTGCTTGTTGTCCTGCTCCCTTCTCCTGTGGGGTCCTGCAGAGTTCCACCTTGTCTCCCCTTTTGTTCAATGTGTATGAGGCCGCTTGGCAAGATGGTGTGTAGATTTGGGGTGAGGTGCCATCAATATGCTGATGACACCCAAATCTATCTACCTTTTTCATCTGACTCAAGTCCTGCAGGTTCTGTGCTTACTCAGTGCCTGGTTGCCATTGGGGACTGGAAGTGGGCATGCCAGTTGAAGTTGAATCCAGAAAAGACTGAGATGAGGATTGACTGGCCCTGTGACATGAGGGCCATCCCATCATCACTGATGGGGTACGGCCTTCCCCTATTTACTCAGGCTTGCAGCCTTGGGGTGCTCCTGGATTCTGTGCTGAGTCTGGAATGTCAGGTTGAGGTGGTGGCCTAGAGTGCTTTTCACTAACTCCACCTGGTGAGAAGGCTGCAACCCTTCCTTTCCGATATGGGCCTGGCCACAGTCATCCATGTCTTCATTACCTCACTGTGCTATACATGGGGCACCCCTTGAAGACTGCAGAGGCTGCAGCTGGTGCAGGATGCGGCAGCCCACCTGATGGGGTGGGTCACCGGGAGTACATTACATCGGTGTCAATTCAGAGTGCTGGTTTTAACCTATAAATCCCTAAATAGCCTGCAACATGCCCACATAGTAAGGGCGTGAAGAGAGGCTTTCTTCGTGGCTTCTCTGCAGGTTTGGAATTCCCTTATGTTTGCCAAAGCCCTAGCCTGAGCATCTTTTGGAGTTGATGTAAGACTTTTTTATTTGGCCAGGCATTTAACAGATAGGGTTAGGATTTGGAATGTATCTTATGGGTATTTTATATGGGTTTTATCTTTGTATTTCTTTTTGCAGTTAGCCACCCCAAGACTTCAGAGAAGGGTGGGATACAAATCTTTAAAAAAATAAAAAGTACTAAAGTAGCCTGTCGCCAGCTAGCACTCCTTGCAGTCCCCATGCACTCCATCCAGAAGTTGGCATATGGGCCCAAATGACAACAAATGATTGTGAGTTTAGGGCTGGTGGTAGCAGGGATAAATCGAGCAGCAGAGCAAAGATTCTAAGCTCAGAAGTGAGTCGGTCAGTAATCTGGCCTTAATAATGCAGGTTATTTAATTTCCTCCTGTTATTTTATCAAACCCCCTTCTTGTCTTGCAGAAGTGAAAGTGTCTCACTTCATTTTAAGGCTGCAAGGGATGTAGAATCCACCCCTATTTGAGCAGCCTAGGCAGGTGGTCCATTTGTATTAACAAGCAGTTCTGGGCAGCAAGCACTTAAGGTAATGAGCCTGGCTTCCTGCAGTGCGGGGGAACACACACTGTTCAGTTCTCCTCCTACGTGCACCTATTTTTTAATGAAACCTGCAGGCTGTACTTCTGTTGATTTTGGTTAAAATCTGCTTGCAGGATTAAAAGTTTGAGTGAGACACAGGCATACAGACAGTGCAGTTGCCTCCATATCAGAAAATCTCATTTCTGTGGGAAACCAGGCAAAATATTGGCATCTAGTTGGAACATTATAGATTCATAGGGTTGGAAGGGCTCACAATGATGATCTAATCCAGTCCCCTTTAGGATGCCCTCTGCCTTGTCCAGATGGTTTTTGCAAACCTCCAAGGAAGGAGATTCCACAACCTCCATAGGCAGTTTTTTCCATTATCCAGATGCTCTTACAGTTAGGAAGCTTTTCCTAATATTTAGTCAATATCTACCTTACAACAATTTTAAGCCCATTCAGTCTTGTTCTCTCTTCTGTGGTAACAGAAAACAAATATTCTCCATCTTTTTTTGTGGCATTCTTTTGGATACTTAAACTGATGTCATGCCCTGCCCCACCACTTAGCACTGACCAGCAGGGGAGGGGGGAGATTTGTTTTTTTAAAAATTGCCAGGGTCCAGGCCTGCCCAAGAAACCACACCTCCAGGCGCAGAGCATGTCAGAGTAGGGAAGTGAAACCTGTTTTTCAGTTAGCAATCCACCCACTGGCCTGCCCCCAACCTGCCTCTTTATAGCTGAGTATAAAAAGAGAATTAGGGCACTTACCGGTGAATTTTCTTTCTATGAAGCTCCCTGCTTGGTACTCCTCAGTGTGCGTGTGTCCTGCGTCAGGTACTCAGGAAGGCAGACCTCAAATTCAAATTTGTGGGTGGACCAGGTGCAGGACACTCCCTGCCTTCTCCAGTTTGAGTTCTTCCGTAGGATCTGGAAGAGGCTATAAGACAGGGCCCTTCCACGGGCCAGATTAAGGTGTTCGGCTTTCTGCCCCCTGCCGGCAGGCCCTGGGTGGGCCGGAGTGCCAAGCAGGGAGCTTCGTAGAAAGAAAATTCACCGGTAAGTGCCCCAATTTTCTTTTCTTCCTCAGCTCCCTGCTTGGCACTCCTCAGCGTGGAATGTACCAAAGCCGAGCCAAAAAGGGCAGGAGAAAAGAGAACCGGGGCCCGGTTAGAGGTCCGCTGCAATGGCTTGTAGGACCCTCCGCCGAAGCCATGGTATGAATCTTATAGTGTCTTGAGAACGTATGTAGGGAGGCCCACGTGGCCGCCTTGCAGATTTCCTCGCACGAGGCCCTGGACATCGTGGCCCATGACATGACTGAGGATCTCAAAGAGTGCGCTATCACCCTGGACAATGGGGTCTTCTTCATTGCTCTGTACGCTTCCATGATGCAGCAACGGATCCACCTGGCAATCAAGTCCTTTGACGCTGGTTTCCCTAGTTCTGCGCCCTTGTACTTAACAAACAGGGCGGAAGACCTGGGTCCCCCTTTTGTTCTACGGATATAAATCTTCAATGCCCTGCGAACATCAAGCTTGTGCCACACCCATTCACGGGGGTGCTGTGGATTTGGACAAAATGTTGGCAATACGATCTCTTGTTCCCTGTGAAATGCCGAGTTGACCTTTAGGGCGAAGGTTGGATCGGTGCGAAGGATCGCTCTGTTGTCGCTGTAGTTGCACAGGTGATGCGCTGTGGAAAGAGCCGCTAGCTCTTCTGGCTGACGTGACAGCCACCAAGAAGGCCACTTTGTTAACAGGAGACCCCCTCCCACTTGTGACCTCTCAGGGCGATGTACCCCAATAATCACCGTTCCTTAAACTTCGGGGGGAATTGGCTTAAAGACTTAAACTGAGGTCTCCACGTGTTCAAAGGATCAAGCTGAGGACAGTACGTGCTACAGGCAGTTTTATGTACGCTCCCCAAATAGAAAGAGAGAGAAGGAGACAGGTATCCAAAAACAACAGGTTTATTGGTTTATAACACACAGAAACACAGCCCCGGTCTGGCTGGTGGGGTTTAAAACACAAGCGGCTTGCGGGGATGGTAGGAGAAGAGAGGGGGGGGATATTCCGGTTCTGGCTCAGTGACGTGGAGCAAGAGAACACGATAGAGAGAGAGAGGAGGAGACAGGAAGAAAGAGAAAGAGGGCTTCCCCAGTTGGCTGGGAAAGTCTGGACCTGCAGTTACCTTTTCCTGGTCTGTTGAGACGGGACAGGCAGCCCACGGATCCAGCGAAGTTCAGGGGATGGAGGAAAAAGCAAAAAGGGCAGACCAGAGTCTGGAAGAAAATCCTAACACAGATACGCACAGAGTGACCTGCATGTATCTGGGTCCAAAAACTTTCAGAGGTTGATGGGAAAACCAGGGGCAGTTATAGGGTACTGAACAAAGGATTTAGGGAGGCTATGATGGGTCATTTGGGGTACACAATGAGCTAACGAGGGGAGAAATTCAACTTCAACTTCCATCACAAAAAGGGCCATCCAAGATGCATAAGATACCTTTGACACAGGGGGAAAGAGTAAACAACAGTGGCTGGAAGGTAGTTGAGAGGAGGCGAGGACTAACGATCGGCTTCCTGGGATGCAAAGGGAACCCCTGGATTTCTTTATTCCTGAAGGGGGGTTGCTGCTCCAAGTTCCAGTTGTCGGTGCTCTACTGAATCGGAAGAATGCCTCTTAATGGCCCCATATTTTACTCTAGGCATTTTCCTTTTTCCTCTCTTCCCCCAGGTTCAGGCAGGTATTTCACATGAGCGACCTACTTTCTGCTGGGTTCCATGGTGGCTGGGCCTGATCCTTACTTTGTCTTACAAGCCCCCCCTTTTGCTCATAATGGGGGCTATGCTCTCAAGTCCTTTCCCCCATGTTTGCCGGCCCTTGGCCACATGTGGGAGCTGTCCTTTCAAGCCCTCCGGGTCCAGGTTTGTTGGCCCTTGGTCATACAGCAGAGGGGGGGTTGTACCCATTTTAGGGAAAACTGAGGCCATCATCAACAATCCCCCCCATTGTGGACTTTTTAATCCATTAAAATGGCCCACACATAATTATCGGGAGCACTCTGGGATGTGCCACATCTGACCCATGGCTACCCAGCTCAATACATTCGCTCGCAACATGCGACACACCAGCCCATTCCTGAAATACTATGACCAATACGGTCGGGTAGAGCCTGCTACTAAGACACCGGTAAACCATGATCTCAATTCAGCAAGAGCCCCCTACTGATTGGAGGAAAGTAGTGTTTTGCAATTAAACAACAAAAGTGGAAAACTACTATACAACCAATGGGGAGGAGCGGTAAGAAACAAGAATAAGGAGATATATCGTCCAGACCGGGGTTACTTCAAAATACACACCAATACTAAAACAATCTACACAAGGGTAAAACATCATGGGGAGAAATTAATTTACATGAGGGAAAGGTGCCTAGGGGAAAAATCACTATAGAATCAATACAAATATCCAAACTAAACAATTAAAATCAACAAAAATAAAATATACTTATTCAATAAAAACCCAATAACCGA
The DNA here is from genome assembly GCA_003113815.1 of Sphenodon punctatus. NCBI lineage: Eukaryota > Metazoa > Chordata > Lepidosauria > Sphenodontia > Sphenodontidae > Sphenodon > Sphenodon punctatus. The sequence goes on from QEPC01002794.1 coordinate 1,676,423, forward strand.
TATATTTGTACACCTGGGAGCTTCCTGTTACATAGACAGTCTGGCTAGATTCACCTGGGCTTCCTTCAAGAAGACCTGAATGTATAAAAAGTATTGCCACAGGTTGAACTAGTTTAAGTACATGCGAGCCTATGGCCCTGGTTTGAATTTCCTTGAGAGATTCTGCATGCTTGAAAGGGTGGATCTCTCTCCAGTTTTAGGTCCCAATTTCCAAATTATAATTCACCACCCCCCGTTGATACCCCGTGGCCATAAGAGCTGAGCCAAATTACCAATTTGTACCTGTAACAAGGAGCTCCGTTAGTGGGACAATTCCACTCAGGTGTATCCTATTCAGCATAATAGTCCATAAGCTTCAGCTGCTGGAAGGAGCTGAAGCACTTAAAGAGAGAAAAAGTTTCTGTGGCTGGAAGCTGGAACAACTGCTGTGGCTAGGAGTGCTGGAGCGAAATGCAAAGTTCTTCTGCTCTTGGGCCAATGCGAGGAGCCTTCAAAAAGGCTCTAGTTCCCAAAATCTGGTGGCCATGCTGGAAGGCTTGCTTCAAGTTTTGGGGTAGAAAGTTCTTTTGGAGCTGCAAGGGGGCCGCTCGTGCTGCGTGCCGCTGGCTGGGAAGCTGCACGCCAAAAGTGGGAGCTCGGGACTGGCTCCTTTCCTGGCACGTGTTCACCAGTTTCGCTCTTCCTAACCGCCGCTCGCTTCTGGATCTGTCTGATAAAACGAAAGAATCTGGGGGGGCTTCTCGCCCGGGGGTGAGGGTTACTCGAGGACAAGGAGAGAAACTGAGGACATGGGAGTCCCTCCTTCAGAGATAAACTATCACATTGGGATCGTCTCCCATAAACAGCTCCCATCTAGCAGAGCCATTGTGGTTTACAACCACTCTCTCCACAACTCCCCCCATGGCTTTTCAGGTGGCCACCCCAATGAGAGTTCTGTGTGGCCCTCCAGTCTTGCTATAGCCAAACCTGAGATGAAAGGTTTGCCTGTTGATCAGGTTGCTTACCCGTGCTGCTAATCTCATAGCTGGATTGATACTGTTCCGGTTGTGTGTCAAGTGGGGGTACATCTGTTCCTTTTGTCTCCCTCCTATTCATGACTGCCTTGTGATGAGGCTGCGAGTTCTTCTACTGAGCAGGGGTGGAAGAGCTAGCCAGATCGAGGGGCTGGCTTGCCAGGAGTTCCACAGGTTTACCAGACCACTCCTTGAGCTGGGAAAATACTTTCTCCACGGCTTGCCTCTTTTACCTTCTGAGATTTCCACCTGGTAAACTGCTGGACTAACTCTGTTGACTATTCTGGCAGGACCTTCCCATTTGTGTGTTAGGGAATGCTTTGAGGCTGAAAACTTTTGATACATTACCGCCTGCCCTTTTTCCCAGACAATGGGCTTTCTGATCCACCCCAGCCTCTTATCTATATCTTGTTGGGCTACTCCTAAGCGTATGGCAGCCTGCCTATGGATTTTTGCTAATTCACCCACCAACATTTGTATCCATTCCTCAGACAGTTTTGTTTTCCCAGGTGCTGGGTAGCTCTGTCCCTAGCCACCAGGACTCAGGCATTTGCATGCACCTTCCTGTCATCACCTGGAAAGGAGTGAAGCCATGCACCGCCCTTGAACCCCTCAAAGCCATCAAGATTATTGGGAGTTTTTCATCCCAATTTTTGCCAACAGGACTAATCTATTTCTTTAAAGCTTCCTTTAAAGTGCGGTTAGTTCTCTCAACTAGCCCGGAGGAGGCGGAGTGTCCAGCTATGTGAAAGCGTTGTTTAACTCCCAGGGCTTTGCATAGTTCCTGCGTCTCCTACAAAATGGGGTCCCATGTCTGAATCTATGCACCGGGGGATACCCCATCTGGAGAAGACAATGTTGAAGAGCATTTTGGCAGTGGTTGAGGCGGTATTATTTTTACAAGGGAGGGCTTCTGGCCATTTACTAAATGCATCAACTATGACGAGACAATACTTATTGCCTCTGGCTGTAGTGGGGAGGGGGCCTATGTAGTCTATTTGAATCCTGGCCCAAGGACCCTCAATCCTTTGGTGCTGAATTGGAACTTTAAGAGTCTGGCGATCTGCGTTGACCATGGCACATGACAGACAATTATCACACCACTGGTCTACATCTGATTTTATCTGGGGCCACCATCCTGTGTCTTTTACTCTGTTTAAAGTATCCTGCTTCCCTCTGTGCCCCTGCTCGTGGACAAACTGTATCAGCTCCCCCCGTACATTCCCTGGGACGATCCAATATTTATTGCCCCCAGGATCGATTGCCCACCATACCTCGTTGTCTTTGGTGATGGTGTATCTCCCTGTGCTGTCTTTTCCCCATTGTGCCAAACCCTCTATTTCCTTATCCCCTTCCTGTAGAGTGCCTAGATCTAGGGTAGTTATCCCTGATCCTAGCATGCTGGTTCTAGTGGTGACTGGGACTACGGGTGTTTCTGGGGAGAGTGAGTCCTTCGCAAAGTCAGGGGACTCACTCTGGGTGGCGGCATCTCTTGCCAGCATGTCTGCCTGGCTATTCCAAAAAGCCGTGTCCGTAGGTTTTTTAGAATGCCCGGCAACATGTGTGACCCAAGTCAATCCGGTTCTGGTTTTAACCAGCTCTTCTATTTTAATCCATTTGTCTGTATGGGTTACTGGTCTCCCATCCAAGGCAGTCATGTTTCTCCCTAGCCAAATTGGGAACCAGGCTGTGGCGGCTCACACCGTCCAGTCTGAATCCGTATAAATGGCCAGGGAGATGTCTAGGGGCTCGAACTCGAGGACAGCCAATACAGCCTGGACTTCAGCTGCCTGGGCGGAGTGAGGGCGCGCAGATCCCTTCAACACACGTCCATCCAGCACCCGAACTGCTGCCCAGCCTGTTTTTGGTCGCCCCTGGTCATAAAAGGATGACCCATCGGTGTACCACACCGTTAATCCCTTTTCTGTTGCCTCCTCCTGATTTTTACCCCACTGTACAGGCCATTCTATGTGCTGGGGCTCGAGGAGTGGGCAAACGTGCTCTTACCCTTCTACAAGTAAACCATAGGGGGTGGGGGTTTCCTTCTTTTCCTTACTGAACCCCACTTCCCTTCCTGCCAATGCCAGGGTCCACTGTGCTATTCTGGGGCTACTAACCTGCCCATCCTGAATCTTGCTGGAGATGATGTATTTCAGGGGTGAGTGGGGGGTTTGAACTATTACCTTAGACCCTCCAATTATGTACTCCCAGTGCCTTAAAGACCAAACCAAGGTTAGACATGCCTTTTCGCAGGGGAGAAACCTTTGTTCCACCTTACTCAGCAGCCTAGAGGCATAAGCTACTACTCGCTGCCTCCCCATTTGCTGCTGACTGAGAGTGGCCCCTATGCAAGTCTCTGTTGCTGCCAATCGTATGAAGAAGGTAAGTTTGGGATCAGGGTGAGCCAGTGCTGGGGCTTGGGACAAATCCTTTTTTAGAGTTGCCAATGCTTCTTGTTGATCAGGGCCCCAATCCTATGACCGTCCCTTTTTCAGGAGCTTGTACAGAGGTCTTGCTTTGTCTGCAAAGAACTCTAAAGTCCCTGGAAAAGTTCAGGGTGCCCAGTATGGCTCTGAGGGAATGCAGGTCTGTGGGTGCATGTAATTTAGCAATCACTTCCACCCTCTGAGTGTCTGGGGACCTTCCCTCTTCTCCCAGACTGATCCCCAAGTATTTCATCTCCTTTTGCACAAGCTGTGCCTTGTCTCTGTTAACCTTGAACCCAGTCTCCTGAATTATGGCGAGTACCTCCCTAGTTACCTCTGCAGTCCTGTTCTTGTCTGGTGAGTGCACCAGGATATCACCTACATATGACAAAACACACCCTCTTGGCTCCGGCTTCAATTTATCCCACATCCCTGCCACCACCGAGTGACAAATGCTGGGGGATGAATGGAAACCTTGGGGAGTTCTGGTAAAACTGTACTGTTGATTCCTGTATGTAAACGCAAACTTGTACCAACAGGCTGGAAGGAGAGGGATCGCAAAGAAAGCGTTTGTCAAATCAATAACAGAGTACCAGCGGGACCCCGCGGATACTGCTGCTATTATCTCGTTATACTTAGCTACCACTGGAGCAAAGGGAGGAGTCACCGTATTCAAAGCTCGATAGTCTACAGTCATCCGGTAAGTCACCCCATCTGCTTTAATAACTGGCCAGATGGGGGAGTTACAGACAGACTGCATCTTTACAATGACTCCTTGCCCCAGCAGGCTATCTATTGTGGCTTGAATTCCCTCCTCAGCCTCTGCTGGATACTTGTATTGCTTTTGCGGGAGGGGATCTTTCCCCTTGATGAGCACCTCCTCCTCTACCTTCCCACACTCCGCCTTGTCTTTAATCCACACCCGGGGAAATTCCTGGGTCCATGGATCATCGGTCAAGGGGAGAACGGGAAGAGGTGCCTTAAGAGCTGCGCAGCGGTGTATGGTGGAAACCTCAGAAGGACCCCCTGGGACTTGCCACAGTACCCTGTTAGCTAGGTCTACTGTTAGCTGGGACTCCTTCAAAAATGGAGCCCCAATGATCCCCTTTTCTTTTCCTTTATGGACACAACTTTCAATTGTTCCCTTCAGTTTGCCTAATTCAAAGGGAACCTTTTTCCATACCGGGGCTTCCTGAGTTTCCCCACCATAATCGCTGAGCACCACGGTTTTACCAGAGGGTTCCCCTGCGTTGACCCAGTCTGGGTCCAGTATGTTCACAGAGACCCCCATGTCTACCAAAAGCTGGGTCAGAGTTCCTGGATTCCCAATGCTGGCTTTTACATTGGGTCTCCCCCATCTATCAGGGTGTAGTTTTTCAACTACCTCAGGGGGACCCTTGGGAATCGGGCAGCCCTAGCAGATACTGTGGACCTCCCGCAATACCTGCTCCTGTTCTGGGGTCCTATTGGTATCCTCGGGATTCCCCAATCCCATTGCGGCTATGGGCTGGGAAGCACCCCTGCTAGACCCCTGCCCTCACTGTCTCCTTAATTCTGCAGCTGCGTCTAGTAACACTTGTAAGGGGCTGCATATGGTACTGTCTCGTCTGCTCCCAATGATTTTAACTCCCCCCACACATATGAACGGAGAGTAAGCTCCCAATTGTTGACTTTGGGGGGGGGAAGGGTTGCTATAGCTTGCCGGGACTCCCCTCTGGGAGTAAGTACTGGGTGGCGGGTTCCCGGCAGGTAAGGGGGGAGCTGAGGAGTGGGGGCCACTGTTCATGAGGGTGACTGCCTGGACCGGCTCGAGCTGCTGTTTACGAGTAGTCCGCTTCGTTCCTCCCCCGACCCTCATCAAGTCTGCCACTTGTCTAATGATCAGGGATACCTCTTCCCATGTCATCTGGGATAAGTCTATTCTCCCCATTGCTATGCGGACCGGGACGGCAAGTTCTGCGTACACAGCCTCCTTAAACTCTTGGCTGTCATACTGCATAACTCGCCTCCCGTTCCTCTGAATGGGAACCACCATGTCCGCTAAAAACCCCAGAAGTGGGGACTGCGCATGCGCAAGGAGTGAATGGATGTTCCCGCCGACAGCTCCATCCTAGCGCTGCACTCCCGCCCTGGGAACACCCGGTAAGACTCCAAGAGAGCCCCAATAATAGCATGCCCAAGCAGGGGAACCCCCCACCTTCTAAAATGAGCGAAAAAGGAACACTCCGTGGCTTCTGTAAGTCAAAAAACAGCCAAGATGGTGATCACGTGGGGCTGGAAGGAGAAGGCAAAATGGCAGCCGGAGCAGAGCAGCAGGGCTTAGAGGAGGCACTGCATGAGGGAGGAAAGGGCCTTCAAACAATTCAAAGCCTTATACAGGATTTGAGAAATGAATTAAAATCTGAATTACAAAAGGCAAGTGTGCATAGAGATAAACTATTTAATAAAATAAGTAAAGTCCAGCAAGTAACAGAGGAAACGAATACTAAGCTGGAAAACTTGGCAAAAAATGTTCTATCCCTGGAAGAGAGAATGTCCAGGGCAGAGGATCAGGCGGTGAACCACGAGAATGATCTTGCACACACACAAAAAACAGTCCAGACTTTAAAAGAAAGGATTGAAGATATGGAAAATAGATCCCGGCGTTCCAATCTCAGAATTGTGGGGGTCCCAGAAGGGGCAGAGACGGATGGGTTGGAAACCCTCATAGAACAACTGATTAAAGAGAACTTTCCAGAGGAAAGGTTCACAGTGCCCCCAGAAATAGAGCGAGCCCACAGAGCTCTGCGCCCCAAGCCCAAAGAGAATGAACAGCCACGAACAATAATTATTAAGTTTTTACGCTACAAAGACAAGGAACAAATTTTAAGATTGGCCAGAGGAAAACAACAACTTCAATTCAAAGGAAATAGCATTAGGATCTATCCGGACTACGCATTTGAAACCACACAAAAAAGAAAGAATTGGGCGAAATACTACCTGAAGCTACAGCAAATGGGTCTGAAACCACAAGTACGTTTTCCAGCCAAGATGACAATATGGATGGACAATAGGAGAAAATTCTTTGAAGACCCAGAGGAGCTGGAGGTCTTTTTGCAAAGACACAAAGCAAGGGCTTGAGGAGATACAAAGGAAGGTGGAATAAAAACAAATTAAAATTAAAATTAAAAAAAGGAGGTTAAAAATAAACAAGGGGGGGTTATGAAGGCTACTAGGACAGCAAGGTAACAAGTTAAAAGAAATGTTTAAAAAGAAATGTTTAAGGGTTAATGTTTTCTTGACAAGTTGTATAGGTTATAGGTGGGTCAGACCCTCACATAAAGGGGTTTCAAGTAACTCAAATACAAAGGTTACTCTCGGGGCGGGGGAATAATAGGAAAAAAATAAAAAAAACCTATTTTCAGGGCGAGCTAAGGGAAGAAAAGTCCAAGAACAGGAAGAAGCAAAAGAACGGTAGAGCAGGGGTAGGAGTTAAAACACTCCAGGCGTGCAGGGAGGGGAAGGGGAAGGGAAAAAAACAAGGGAGAGGGATAGTTGGGGGTGCGGGGGAAACCATCAACAGTAGTAGTACACAAGTTCTAAGCTAGGAACGTCAGTAGAGTAGGGGTGGGCCGATGTCATCACAGCTAAAAACGATCACATTAAATGTAAGGGGCTTAAATCACCCAGTTAAAAGGAAAAGGATAAAAAATATTCTAAAAGAACAAAAAGTCGACATATACTTCCTGCAGGAGACTCATTTGTTAAAAAAAGACCTAAAGAGTTTTGCAACCAAAAACGCTGGTACCATAGTAGCAGCATGTGGGCCAAAGAAAAAAGCAGGGGTTATAATAGGAATGAGGGAGGAACTAGAGCCAAAAATCCTAAAGATAGTAAGAGATCAAGAAGGCAGATACCTAATTGTTAATGTAGAAGTACATGGGAAAAAATTGGCCCTGGTGAACATATATGCACCTAATGAGAATAAAAAACAGTTCTGGGGGGAGTTAATAAAACGAGTAACAGAGGAGGCGGAGGGTATTCTGATAGTTCAAGGTGACTTCAATACTTATTTTTCAGAATTGGACACCTCAGGGAGGGCAAGGATTGCAGGATGGCAGAGGGAGGTAGCAGACAAGCTGGCAAAATTGGGACTGGTGGATGGCTGGAGAACCTTGAATAAACAAGTAAAGGACTATACATTTTTCTCAGCAGTACACGGTACTTTCTCCCGCATAGATCACTGTTGGGTAGGGAAAACTGAACTCCAGTCACTAAAACAATGCACGATACTTCCTCTGGTAGTGTCAGATCACTACGCAATAATAACAAGATGGGAATGGGGTAAGACAGGGAAAAACCAAAATCAAATTTGGAAACTAGACAAAGCTTTGCTGGCTAACCCAGCGGCAGTAGCCCAATTACAAGAAGAGATAAAAACCTTTTTTGACCTGAACGAGGGTTTGACTAAAAACCACAGCTCAGTTCCCAGAACAGTAAATAAACGGGGGGACCCATAAGCAAACTATGGAGGGAAAAGACAAAATGGTTAAAGGGTTAAACTGTCACGTTGACAGGGCGGTTATGGTTTGTTTGACCGGGAGGTTCCTTATTAGACATCAGACTTTTATTAAGCAGGGAAACCAGATATGCATACAAAAAAGATAAATCCTTTTAAAAATATGGATAGCTTAAAGTTAATTACCCTGAATGTAAAGAGTTTGAACGCACCCATCAAGAGGAGAAGAGTTAAAAATCTACTCCTAGAAAAGGGGCTGACATCTTTTATTTGCAGGAGAGACACCTGAAGCAGGAAGAGACATTCAGATTTCAACATAAAAAATTAAAGTACATTTTTACCTCTTCAGCTGGGAAAAAAAAAAAAAGGACAGGGGTATTGATAGGGATAACTTCAAAATGGAACTTTGAACATAAAAAGACAACAACAGATAATGAGGGACAGTTCCTAATGGTAAGTGGAAAATTGGAGGGGGGAAAAATTTCGTTAGTGAACCTGTATGCCCTCAAGGAAGCGACGGAGGAGTTCCTACAGGAGGCATTTAAAAAAATTACTGAACACATCTATGAACTAGTGGTAATACAGGGGGACTTCAACACACCCCTATCATAGGGTGAAAACAGACATGACGCTAACCACCCTTGGTGGTTATTTATGCATGTTGCAGGGCTGTATTGGTGCCCTATGCAGCCCTGAAACATGCATAAATGACCACCAAGGGTGGTTAAAGGCTGGTTAGCGTCATGTCTGTTTTAACCCATATTTGGACCACTCGCATAAAATCATTAATCAAACTAAAGCAGTGGCAAAAAAAAGTACATAACACATTGCTTATGAATAACTGGATAGATGTGTGGCAATATTGGAATCCTAAAATTAGAAAGTTTATATTTTATTCAAATATCCACAACACATCCACAAGTATAGATCATGTGTGGCTAGATAAACAATTAATGAACAACTGCATAAATAGCCAGATATGTCCTGTGGTCTTATCGGATCACCATGCAATAATTACCACTCTTGCTTGGGGTGGCCAAGGACCTAAAGGACCAAGAACCTGGCGCTTAAACAAAGCATTACTTAAAAATAGGGAATATAAAAAGGCTTTAACTGAACAGTTAAAGGAATATTTTGCATTAAACAAACATTCTGTTACTTTAGTACAAACGCTATGGGAAGCAGCCAAGGCCACCTTTAGAGGGACATGCATATCACGGAGTTCCCACAAGAAAAAAAAAGAAAGAGCTGTATCAGATTTCTACACGCAACTAAAAAAGCTGGAAAATTTGAATAAGAATAACCCTACCCCATACTGCAAAGTGAACTGACTAGAGTAAAAACTTTACACATGAAGTAGAAAATACAATGAAACAACTGAAATTCATAAAAGGATTTTATTTTGAAAATGGAAACAAAACTGGGAAAGCTCTAGCAAACAGTCAAAAAGCAAAGGAAAAGTACAATTATTACAGAGATACAAGCAGATGCCCAGAAACACACAAAAACAGAAGACATTCAGTTTTCCTTTTTAGATTTCTACTCCAAATTGTATTCCTCAAAGAGAACAGACCCTGCAAAAATAAAAATATTTTTAGAAAAATAGAATATTCCTAAGATAAATGCAAACCAACGTAGCTTTCTAAATGCCCCAATAACAGTAGAAGTAGTGCAGGAAACAATAAAATCTCTAGCAAAGAATAAAACAAGTAGGCCTGATGGCTATCCTGCCAAATTTGATTAGACATATGCTGATATACTAATACCATACTTAACAGAACTATATAATGGAATATTGATAGAGGAAAGCATGCCTGAGACATTCTATGAGGTCACGGTCACATTGATCCACAAACAAGAGAGACCTAAAGAACTATGTGAGAACTACAGGCCAATATCTTTGATCAATGTAGACTGCAATGTATTCACCAAAATACCGACAACTAGACTGGCTGCTATAACAACAGAAATCATCCACCTCGATCAGGTGGGTTTTATACCCAATAGAGTGGGCACAGACAATATCAGGAGAGTGGTTAACATGGTGCATTACATTCAAGAAAAGAAAATCCCATCAGATGCACATAAAGCCTTTGACTCAATTGACAGAAAATGCCTGATGGCCACATTGTTAAAAATGAGATTCGGGGGTAATTTTGTTAAGTGGTTGAAGGCAATTTATTTAAAACCGGTGGCAAAACTCATGGTAAATGATACACTATCCCAGCCTTTTGCATTGGAAAGGGGAGTGAGGCAGGTGTGCCCCCTGTCCCCACTTCTCTTTGACATTTTGCTGGAGGTCCTGGCAATTGCAATCAGGCAGGAACAGGATATACGGGGAATCAACATGGGGCCCAAAGAACATAAATTGGCACTATATGCTGATATGATTCTCTTTGTAGCAGATTCAGAAAGATCAGTCCCCCCTTTAATAAAATTAGAGGAATTTGCAGACATATCGGGGTATAAAATAAACTAGGAAATCAAATACACGCATATTAGGGACAGAAGGAGAAAAAAAAGCCCAAATAAAACAAATACTACCATTTCCTGAAATGGAGACCAGTATCAAGTATCTGGGGGTACAGATCACTCGACAAACTAAAGATCTCTATAAAGAAAACTACCCACCCTTACTTAAACAAACAAGAGAGGAAATGCAAACCTGGTCCAAATTGGCAATTTCTTGGCTGGGCAAAATGAATATATTTAAAATGATCACCCTCCCCAAAATATCATATAAGTTCATGGCACTCCCAGTAACGATCCCCAAAGTTTTCTTTAATCAATGTAATAAAATCCTCTTAGATTTTATATGGGGGAATAAGAAACCCAGAATTCGCAGACAATCACTACATGGACCCAAAGATATGGGAGGTCTCAATCTCCCAGACCTGCAAATGTACCACAGAGCAGCAGCATTAAATGCACTGCCCACCTGGTACAATATGGATAAAGCTCCCCAGTGGACAAAGATGGAAGCAATGGTGTTAAACATAGAAAATTTCAGACAATACTTAACAGACAAAGGGAAAATAAAATGGCAAACATGGAACAAACACCCAGTTGTGGGGATGGCGATGAAATATTGGGGGTCAGTACTTAAAAAAATAAAAGTTAGGAAAGAATTCTCACCTTACACGGACATCAGACAGCATCAGGTAGAAGAAATAGCTTGGGCACCAGAACTACAAAATAAATTAAGGGGGAAAAGAATCACACGAGCTGGACATATATTTCAGGAGGGGAAATTCATAACAATCCAAAAATGTAAGGAATTACTTCAGAGTGAATACTTTTCAATATTTGCAGCTGAAAAAATCGCTTTGCTGCTAAAGAGGAAATTAAACACTTCTCCAGAGAACCTCAGAGCATAGAAAAAAATCTTTTAAGAGTATACCGCCAATAGGGGCAGGCTGTCAAGAATTTATGGGCAACTAAAAATAATATGGTTCCAAAACAAAGATAAATATATTAACAAATGGAATAAAGATTTGAATAGCAACTTGGATAAACAATACAAGGTGCTGATTTGGAGCCATATGCATAACTGTGCCCCATCATTACAATTTAGAGAAATCCAAATAAAATTGGTAATGAGGTATTACCTCACCCCCGTCAGACTAGAGAAAATAGATAAAGGCAGCGGTGGGCTCTGCTGGAGAGGATGTAAGGAAAGAGGAACATACCTTCATTGTTGGTGGGAGTGCAGTGTAATTAAACCATTTTAGAGAGAGAGACGGAACTGTACGAGCAGGGTGGCAGGAACGTTAATACCTTTCACTCCAGAGACTACTGGGTATCTACCCAGATTTACAATTGATCCAGAGACACGCTGAGTCTTGCAAAAAAATGTGCCTAGTAGCTATCAGTTTCAAATCAAATCAAAACTTTTTATTGTTTGCCTCCTGGGCTATAACAATCTTGTACAAGATAAAGCACAAATAAATAAATAAATAAAATGATACAGCAAATGTACAGTTGTAACCATTAGCCATTCGCAAGATGCAGGCAACACTGCCGTGAAAACCTACAATAAAAAGTGGGCTTAAAGTCCACATACTGTTCCTATTTTGTCTCGTCTCCCTGAAGGGAGGAGAAAAGAAGGGAGGGCGATTACAACTATTCGGAGAAAAGAGCATAACCCCAAAGCCATCCATTACGCATAAATCCCCTATATACCAACCCAACCAACCTGGGTATGTTACCGTCCCACCAAGTGCTATGGTCAGGTGAAGTAGGGGCTGCGAATACGTTGGATAGCTAAAGCAAACCATGCAACAGTTCTTGCTTGAGCAGTATCCTCCGGGTTAAGGAGCCACTGCAATCCCTTAGCAACAAGGTCCTGGGGCGCCCCCAGCCTCCCCAGGTATTTACATCTGGGTCCCACTAGAGCCGGACAGCGAAAGATCATGTGTTCCACAGTATCTACTTCCCCTAAAGAGCATATGGGGCAAATCCGAAGGGCCCAAGGAACCATCTTATACCGGCCTTCTCATACCGCTGAGGCCAACGTATTGGTCCTTATTTTGAGAAAGGCGCCCCACAACCCAGGGTTATCCCACGCAAACAAATAATATGGTGCTACGGATTCCTCCTTATAAGGGGCATAGGTTAGAGTAATTTTCTGAGCCACCATCCGCTCCCTCTCAGCTTGTAAGGACTGATCCAAAATCCGTCTTTTAAGAAGTCGTCTCGCCGCAATCCCTCCACACTGGGTTAGACTCTCCACCGCAAACCCCAGCAAGTGGATTTCATGCTCAACCCTTCTAAGCCACGTAATCCCCAACCCGCACTCCAGGGTTAGCATCAACAATGACTCCCCGGGCGGAGGGAATAGAGCCATCTTAATCCAAAAGTTTGCTATCGCCTGGAGAGCATGGGTCCTAAGAGGGAGTACACGGGCCTCCGCTCTTAAAATTACCTGCGGGGTTTCTCTGGGCACACCCATAATAGCTCTCAAAAAGCTGTTCTGGATTGGTTCCAGAGCAGATAGAAACGGAATGCCCCATACGAGCAGTGCATACAGGATTTGGGCTACAACCTTTGCTCTAAATAAGCGTAGGGCGGGAAGGACCAGTTTGCCACCTTTTCCATTGAAGAATCTTACTATGGCCTTGGAGGTTTTCTTAGCTGAAGCTTGAACAGCCACCCAATGGGCTTTCCAGCTTCCATTGGAGGCAAAGAGAACCCCCAAATATTTGAAGCATTGTACTTGCTCAATGGGGTTAGAGCCAATAGCCCAGCGCTGAACTTTCTGAGCCCCTCTGCTTCCAACCACCAGCACCTTGGTCTTAACATAGTTGATGGATAACAATTCTGCCTGGCAATAAACCCCAAAGGCTTGCATGGCACGTCTCAAACCAATGCTGGTTTGGGATATCAAAACCATGTCGTCTGCGTATAGCAGAACCGAAATGCTGCGGTTGCCTATCCTTGGGGCATGCAAATCTGCCCTGCGAAGAGCCTGCACTACATCATTAAGGTAGATGTTAAAAAGTGCCGGGGCTAAAAGACAGCCCTGGCGCACCCCCTCTTGGACCTGTATCTCACTTGATAAGGCTCCCTTCCTGTTGTAACGAACCCTCAAGGTGTTCCTCTCATGGAGTTTCATCAACAGGAACAAGAGCCTAGGATCTATATCTAGAGCTCTTAGCTTGGCCCAAAGGCGCTCCCTGCACACCATATCAAAAGCTTTCTGGAGATCTATAAAGCATAAATAGAGTTTTCCCCTAGCGACTGTATATTTTGAAATTAATGCAGACAGAACCAGAATATGGTTTGTAGTAGCTAATCCTTCACAGAAACCAGCCTGCTCAGGCTCGATTAGGTGCTCTGCGTTCACCCAATCTTGCAGTCTATTCAATAATAGCTTAGAATACAATTTTGCAGCAATGCTGAGCAGGCTGATAGGCCTATAATTGCCAGGTTGGTTGGGATCGCCTTTTTTGTATATTGGCACCACTGTGCTAGTCAGCCAAGCTGATGGAAAACACCCTGATTCGTTGATATGGGTGAAAAGCGGCGCCAAAATGCTGGCCCATCTAGCAGGATCACTTTTAAGGATCTCAGGGCTTAGAAAGTCAGGGCCGGGGGCTTTCCCTGGTTTTAGATTGGCTATCAGCTCCCGTATCTCCTCTGGCTGTACTGGAGCCCATCCTGGCAGACCCTTAAACGAGCCAATATCCACTTCTACAATAGATGAATTACCCCTAGAAAAAAGTGCCTCATAAAAAATTTCCCACACACGCGAGTGCAAATTAGCGACTCCGCTGGAACCAGCCCTGGGCTGAGATGCTCGGATAATAGACCAAAACTCCCTGGAATCTCTAGAGTTGGCAGCAGATATAAGAAGAGCCCACTGCTTTCTTTGATAGCTGCTTAATTTTGCAGCTAGCAGCTTTCGATAATCTGTCCGAATAAGGGCCAACTTAACTCGAATATCCTGGAGGGGATATTGATTAAGTTTTCTGAATAGACGGCGAAGTGTAGCACGAAGCCTACGACACTCGCCGTTGAACCAGGGTGGAGGAGGCTTATCTCTCTATAACCTACCCCTATGCAAATCATGTCCCTTTGTTGTAATCAGCGGGGTCATTTCCTCCATCAGGAGCTCAAACCATCCTACAATACCAGAACCCTGGGCCAAAATTTTCTCCACCAAGGAGCTCCCTACCGCAGAGTCAAAAAACTCTCCCAATGCACTGGCACGGTCGGCCGTCCATCTGGCACAGACCCGCCAGGCGTCTCCAGCTACAGGGGCAGAGCCACTTTCAACTCCCGTGTTACCCAACATGGACTTATCAATATCAAGGGACAATACCAGTGGTAAATGGTTGGAAACATGCAAAGGGACTATCTCCAGGCTTTTCACTACTGGGAAAAGACAAGATGTCACTAGAAATAGATCCACTACACTGGACCCCTGCGGGGAGTGAAAGGTAAAATTACCCATCTGGTCTCCACTAACCCGGCCATTTATGATGATTAGATCAAGCTCTGCCAAGAGGTAGTCTATCATTTCTTTCCTTGGGCCAACTACCTGGTCCATAGAGTGGCGACTGGGGATATAAAGAGGATCTATCGTATCCTCCAGCCCCACTCCACCTGAATCTGTCGCAGTATCGCCGAGCCTGGCATCAAAATCTCCACCCCAGATCAGTGGGGTCATTGGGTATCTCTTGGAGGCCATGGCCACCATTTCTGACATCTGCTCCCAAATCTCAGGATCAAAATATGGGGAGTAATGTGGAGGGATGTAAGCATTTGCAATCAGGAGCTCATGCCCTCCAAGACACACACAAAGATAAAGTGCGAAATAAGCTTTAATAAAACTAAGTTGAACAATAGACGCCACCCGAGCTGGGTCAAAGAATAAAGCCAAGCCCCCACTAGGTCTACCATATACCCTGGAAACCTGGGCTTCAAGCCAGAGAGTTTGGAAACTTCTCCAAACCCCCACTGGCAAAGGAGTTGTTATCCAGGTTTCCTGTAATAGTATAATGTCCTGGCCTTCTAAAAACTGGCAAAAATCCGGATCATGGCTATGGACCCTCCACCCCGAAACATTTCATGAGGCCAGAGTCACTGACTGCCACTGACCCTTTTGGTCACAAAGTATCTACCGGGGGTAACTTACGTCTTTGCCTGAGAACTCTGCCCATTGGTCTGGGATCAGCATTGTCTGCTACTTTCTTTGAAACTAGAAAAGGCTCTGGAGAATCACCAGAGTCTATTTGTTCTACTAGAGCAATTACCGTCGCAGATGCTGATGGTGGGGAGCTCAAACATTCCAACTCCTTCCTAATGGCCCTTTGGGGTAATGAACATTGGGCGCCTCGGGGACCCGTACCTAGCTGTATTTCCTCCGGGTCCCTCCCTTGGGCGACAAGCGAACTCTGTGGGGGAGACTCCTGGGGGTATGCCAAGTTTTCCGCCCCAAAAGGGCAGTCATCATCCGCATCCCCACCAGCTTCCCCACTGGGCCCTTGCTCGGGGATCCACGTGGAGGAGTGGATAGATGATAGCCTGCTCGTCACTGCCAAAGATGCAAACTGCGCCTTGAATACAGGTTTGGATAACTCTTCCATAGAAACCAACTTAAGTGGGCCTGCCTTTAACGCTCCCAGTTGTTTCTGCAGCGCCTCAAGTCGCTGTAAAAATTGAACTTGTGAAGACTGTAACGAGTCATGAACCAGCACTACCTCGTTTTCATCACGAGGGGGTAACTCCCTATCCACACACCTAGCAGAAGAACGCTGAGCCATACCCGCTACACCTATGGGGCACTGTTTAACCGCTGCCTGGGTTGACTTAGGTACGCGGGACTCAGAAGCTTCTTGTTGCCTTAGTTGTTCATTGCTAGGGACTCTTGTTGCACTCACTGAGGAGCCCTTCGTTTGAGCTAAGCTAGGGATGGTCTGGGGATAAGAGCCTCGGCCCCTGTTAGGGGCTGTTCCCCTATTCGGAAGCTCTTGGCAGCCACCCCTAATCTGATCCATCATGGCCTGAAAGACCCTGCTTACAGACACTGCCAGCTCCTCTACTCTATCTTTGTGGGCCAGAATAAGGAAAGGCAGCCTTGGTGAGACAAAGGTTACCAAAAAAACTTGTCTATCAGGCGAGCTTAACATAACATCTACCACAATGACCTCCCTTCTTGTAATTATCTCTTTCTTAAAAAGGGGATGCAGGCGCTCTGCCACATCTCTCAGGGTGTCCCAACGTGGGGCCCGCCGATCACGATGTGGCATAATAGTGAAAATGAGGGAGGTTGGCACAAACCCAAAAGGTTCTGCCGCCTCTGAGCATATATTTATTAAGGGAACTGTGGGGACCTGGCTAGCTGCCACTACATCTGAGCTGGGGGCTGGGTCTTGAGAAGCCTCACCCCTGGACCCCCTCGAGGATCCTAACTGCTGCTTCTGTTGCGTAAGAGCCCTTCCCCCTGCGGCTCTTGGGCCCAGATCCTGTAGGAGTCCTGCCATCTTATCCATTTGCAATTGTATATCTGACATTTTTATAAACATAAAATGGACTGATTCTGCTGTCAGGAGGACATGGTCCGTAAGAAATTTGGCCACCTGATCATCTTCTGTCCTTCTATCTCCTTTAGTGGCAGCCTCTGCCGTACTGAGGGGCTCAGCCACCTCTCGGGCCACTAAGTTGGCCCTCCGTGGATCCCCTGTAACGTTGCCCATTGAGTCACCAAAGATTTCTAATGGCTGGAAAGTGTTACTAGTAATAACAGGAGGGGCTGATAAATTAGCCCGACAACCTGACCTAGCTCCTGTTAAAAAATTCTCCAGTCTTTGTTGTTTGAGAGGCTTGGGCGGGGGGGTCATGATGATCAACAGTTATCTATCGGGTTGTCAGCAACAAGTCG
This sequence comes from Sphenodon punctatus, assembly GCA_003113815.1. NCBI lineage: Eukaryota > Metazoa > Chordata > Lepidosauria > Sphenodontia > Sphenodontidae > Sphenodon > Sphenodon punctatus. The sequence continues at coordinate 1,693,745 of QEPC01002794.1, forward strand.
ATAGACCCAAACAATATATAGCCTTTCACCTGCACCAGCCTCTCCCGGCCTCCCCGGCCACTCGCCTAAGGCCACGCGCACAAGGGCGCGCCCTTGCGCGTGCAGCCCTTAGGCGCGCGCCTCCGGCATCGCCGCAGGCTCTCTAAGTTTGTGCTTGTCTCCGCAGGTCGCCCCGCCCCCTTCACAGCTGCTGTCAGGTGAGTTAGAGTGGTAGAGGCAAGCGCAGTTCTCCGAGCCCCCTCTCCCAGCACCGGCATCGCCGCAGGCTCTCTAAGTTTGTGCTTGTCTCCGCAGGTCGTCCCGCCCCCGTCACAGCTGCTATCAGGTGAGTTAGAGTGGTAGAGGCAAGCGCTGTTCTCCGAGCCCCCTCTCCCAGCACCCGCTATCAGTTTAATAGCTAGAAAATGGAAAGCGGAAAAGGGACCTACCTTTTTGGAATGGATGACTCACATGTGGTACATGTTCTCTATGAAGAAAATTTCTGCTGGGATTCACGATAAAAGAGAGGACTTCATAGCGATGTGGCTTGCGTGTATGACAGTGATGCAGAGAGGCAGTAGAGACATGAAAATACATACCTGTTTGATTTTTACATATGAAAATAAATGGTAACAACACCTGGAGACACCGGTCAGAAAGTGTATAGGTACAGGTTGGTTATTGGGGGGAATTATAGTTACAAAAGAGATGTCCCTAATAGAGGGCATATTTCAAACAAAGTGGAAGTTGCATAACACAAAGAGACATTTAGAACAAAATAAATAATAATGAGAATTGTGACAACAAACGGCGCTATTCAGGTGACACTATGTATTTGTATTTGAAGAAAGGGTGCAAACTGTATTATGCACCTATTGTAAACTTGTACTGCTAATAACAAAATAAAATAATATTTTTTTAAAAAAATTGAATGGAAAGGGGAATTGGGTCACTTACCTGGGAATTCCCTTTCTATGTCCCTCGAGAGAGAGGTCATTCGGATGGAGGGAGCATTCTTCCATAGGCCACTAGGAGGCAGCAAAGTACTTTGAACTGGGCATGCGTAGGGAGAGCGCTCCCCCGTGTATCCAGATGTAACACAGCCGAGGACCGAGTCTGTCAACTGCAAAACTAAACTTATTATGAAAAGAACTTCCTCCAAAGGGGTTAAAGCAGAGAACTCAAAACAATAACAAACAGTGCCCAGGTCATAAATCCGGGTGGGCCGAATGACCTCCCTCGAGGGACATAGAAAGGGAATTCCCAGGTAAGTGACCCAATTCCCCTTTCTATGCCCTCTCGTCTGGTCGTTCGGACAGAGGGAGGTACCAGAGCAGTACATATCGTGGGAGGGAGCTGGGCGCCTAGCGAGGATCTAAGACCCCCTGAAGCACCCGTCTCCCAAAGGCGGCCTCCGCAGATTCCTGGCTGTCATTTCTATAATGCCTAGTGAATGTGTGGAGGCTCCTCCATGTGGCTGCTCTGCAGATTTCTTGGATAGGAGCCCTGCAACGAAAGGCCCAATTGGTGGCTGCCCCCCTGGTAGAGTGTGCTAGAGTCCTGGCTTGGGGGACTAAATCTGAGGCCCTGTATGCGTCTGAGACACAGGTCAAGATCCATTTTGAAATTATCATCTTGGAGGCCTTGCTACCCCTAGAGTGGGGGTGGTAGCTGACGAACAGGGCAGAAGTTTTTCTGAAGGGCTGAGTGCACTCGATGTATATTTTGAGGGCGCGTCGAACATCCAGGGTGTGCCACAAACGTTCCAGTCTGTGACGGGGTTTGGGGCAGAAGGACGGGAGTATCACTGCCTGGGAAAGGTGAAAAAGGGTGGAAACTTTCGGGATAAAGGTAGGATCTAAGCAAAGGATCACTGAGTCCTTTCTGAAGGTGCAGAGTGCAGGATCTATAGAAAGGGCCCCAATTTCAGAAACCCTTCTTGCTGACGTGATAGCGATGAGGAAGGCTACCTTGATGGATAGAAAATAAAGGGAGACTTGGTGTAAAGGTTTGAAGGGGACCCCCGTGAGAGCCTTGAGAACTACATTAAGGTTCCAGGTGGGAAATCTATGCACCACCGGGGGCGCTAGACGACGTGCCACTCGGAGGAACTGCTTGATATGAGGGTGTGCAGAGAAACGCTGGCCTGAGGAGGCGGAGAGAGTGCAGTCGAGGGTGTTGGGACAAAGGCCCTTGTCAAGTCCCTCCTGTAGAAACTGTAGGATTTGTGAGGTTGAGGGATCCCACGAGGAAACGTGATGCATCTGGCACTATCTGACAAACAGTGACCATGTGGATTGGTAAATTCACCTGGTGGATCTGCATCTGGACACTAGTAGGGTCCGGACCACCTGCGCGGAATATCCCAGGTTTAGGAGAGCGATGGATTCCACTGCCATGCTGTCAGCTTCAGGAAGCTGGGTTGCTCGTACCGCAGCGAGCCCTGAGACAGAAAGTCTGGAGTGGCTGGGAGAGGAAAATGGTTCCCTCGAGAGGTTGACCAGGTTGTGGAACCAGGGCCTGCGGGACCAAAAGGGGGCTACTATGATGATCTGCGCCGAAGCTTTTGGCCCTGTTGATAGTGCGCCCCAGTAGGGGAAACTGTGGGAATGTGTAGAGGAGACCCTGTGGCCAGGGGTGAGTGAGGGCGTCATGAGCCTCTGCCTTGGGGTGGGGACTCCTTGTGAAGAACCTCTGGGTTTTGGTGTTGTCGGCAGAGGCGAACAGGTTGATTACTGGTTGTCCGAACCTGTCCACTATTAAGTTGAATGCCTGACTGCAGAGGGACCACTCCCCGGGATCGATTATCTGCCTGCTCAGCCAGTTCGCCTCCATGTTCTCCCGCCCTCTGATGTGTCGAGCCTTGATGGATAGGAGATTGGATTCCGCCCATGACAGCAGACGTACGGCTTCCTTGTGAAGGGAAGGGGACCTCGATCCCCCTTGGTTGTTCACGTACGCTTGGGCCAAGGTGTTGTCCGTAAAGACTAGGACATGCTGTGCTCTCAGAAGTGGGGAGAAGTTGAGTAGGGCAAGGCGGATCGCCCTGAGCTCCAGCCAGTTGATGCTGTGCTGCTGTTCTGTCATCGACCAAGTCCCCTGTGCCGTGTGAGTGGCCAGATATGCCCCCCATCCGGACAGGCTGGCATCTGTGGTCAGGATCAGTCATTCGGGTTCTGTCAGTGGTGTTCCTTGAGCAAAGTGGTCTGGTAGCTCCCACCAAGGGAGTGACTGGAGGGTAGTGAGGTAGAGTGGGATGGTTATCGGTAATCTGCGGATGATGGCGGACTGCCAGGGTCTGAGTAGTGCCTGGAGGGGGCGTGAATGGAAACGGCCCCAGTGGAGGTGCTAAGTGCAGGACACCATCAGCCCTAGGAGGGATGCTAAGGTGAGGAGGGGTACATGAGGTGATGTTCATACTCTCCTGATTAGTTCTCTCAGCTTGTGCTGATGTTGGTCGGGTATGAATATTTTGTCTTGGAGAGTGTCGATAATCACTCCGAGATGTTCCAGGCGTTGTGTCGGTATAAGGTGGCTCTTGTCCGCGTTTATTATGAATCCGTGTTGTTCTAGATATGCCCTGGTGCACGCAAGGTGAGTCTGCGCGATCTGGAAGGATGGAGCCTTGACGAGGAGATCGTCTAGGTAGGGATAGACAGCTATCCCCTCCAGCCTGAGGCTTGCGATGAGAGGCACAGTATTTTGGTAAATGTGCGTGGAGCGGATTCCAGGCCGAAGAGGAGAGCTCGATACAGCCAGTGAAGTCCATTGTAAGAGAAGTGTAGCCATCTTCTGTGCACAGGGAGAATGGGCACGTGCAAGTAGGTATCTCTGAGGTCCATGGAAGCCATCCAGTCACCTCGTGCGATGGCGAGGGATATGGAGGACAGGGTCTCCATCCTGAAGCGTTGTTTGCGAATGGCCCTGTTGAGGCGCTTCAGGTCGAAACCCCCCGTCCAATCCCCTGACTTCTTCTGTACTAGGAAGAAGATGGAGTAAAGGCCTGACTTCTGTTTGTGCTATGGAACTCTTTCTATGGCCCCCATGATGTTGAGCCTGGAGATTTTGGCAAGCATGGCCTTGTGTTTGGTGGGGTTGATGGAGCGGGGGACTACTCGGAACTTGTCTCGAGGGGTGTACTTTAGTTCCAGAGAGTAGCCTCTTGTGACGGTTTGAATGACCCATGCATCCATGGTTGCCTGCGCCCACCTCGGTGCGAATTGGAGCAGTCGAGCACCGAGTCTGTGTGAGGCGGGGTAAGAAGAGTCGGAGCAGTCAGGAGTCCTGTTTACATTGGGGTGAACCCGTTCGGCGGGCATACTGGTGTTGCGATAAAGGCCTGTTGGATTTGGCTCCTCTGCCTCTACGATTCCTATTACGGTAGGAGGAATTCCAGGAGGATTGCGCTGAGTACTGCAGTCGTCTGTTATTCTGCTGAGGCCTATTAAAGGGGTGAAAGAAGCTTTTAAAGGATTGTACCTGGTTTAGGGTGTGTTTCTTATCTTTGTTTGAGGCCTCAGTGAGGGCCTTGTCGAGAGCCGAACTGAACAGCTTGCCACCTTGAAAGACTTAGTTGGATGCTTCCATTGAGCCTTTATAATCTTCTCAAAGGCCTTGTCTAGAGAGGCCCCAGAAGAGTTGTTACTCAGCTTGGGTAAATAATCCCTGTCAGAGTCATCCTCCTCCTCTGAGGATGAGTCTGATTCCCCCTTTTTGAGGGTCCTAGGGATAACTTTTAGGACCCTTTCTGCCCTTCTAATCAGTTTGGGGCCCTGGTCGTGTGGCAGCTCCCTGCCCAGATCCCTGTGGCCCTTAGACAGAATGTCCTCCCAGTTATGGGACTCTTGCCCCTGTGAGTGCTGGGAAGAGGCCAATGAGGCAGCTTCTGATTCCTCCTCCGAGGATGGGGCAGGCTGGTGGGCCCTATGTTTGTGAACACGGGCCCTCTTAGGGGGTGGGGGTGGGTCTGATTCTGATTCCTCGACAAGCTCCCCCTCCTCAGGAATAATGGAGCCCCTTTCTTCCTCCTCCTTCTCCGAGGAAGAGCCCAAGAGATCAGCGATGGGAGTGCCATGCTTAGGGCAAGAGTGCTTCCCTTTTCCCGCCGTTTTAGAGGCTCCCTTGAAGGCCCTAGGGGGAGGGTCGCATTTGCGGTGGCTCCTGTGTCCCTGCTGATTAGATTCAATACGGGTAAGTGCCCCCATCATGGCCCTCAGGGCCTCCAGCTGAGCCTGCTGGAAGTCACTCAAATTCCCCCTTACTTGGGAGGAGGAGGCTGATGCCTCCTCCTCATCTCTTTCCTCCGGAGGCCTCGGGGATCCGCGCTCCTGTGGCACGCTTTGGACAGCCGGCCTGTGCGGTGGGGGGGGGGCGGGTGGTTGAGTTTCGATTTCCCTCACCACCGAAATGGTTTCAGTTCTAGCCGCAGCTCGCGCTGCGGCCCAACAGGCTTTGGCAGTTTCGGCCATCGGTGGGTCCGTTACCTTAGTAGGGACCCTCAGAGTGAGATGGTGGAGGGAAAATTGCTGCCGGTGTGTACCTCGAGGAAGGTCACTGCCGGCCCTGCAACTGGTCCGTGCTCGAAAGCTGGCACCAGAGAGATACCACCTCCTACCAGGAGGGGAGGATTGTGTGGCCGGTTCTCCGATGCAAGGAGGCAAAAATCGGAAAGAAGAGGTGTTATGGGTGCGGAGCACCCAACTGCTGCATCTAGTCGGTCCGAGGGAGACTTTCAACTGGATACGCGGGGAAGCACTCTCCCTACGCATGCCCAGTTCAAAGTACTTTGCTGCCTCCTAGTGGCCTATGGAAGAACGCTCCCTCTGTCCGAATGACTGGACGAGAGGGCATAGAAATTGTATTTCAATGTTTTAACCAGGGGTTAAATGTTTTTCATCATGTTGCCTGGCATGACCGCCAACCTCTACAATTTTGCTCAGTGTACAATTATAACTACTGACTTGCCTGGCAAAACACCCTGTGAGGTGCAAAAGGTTTTACACCTCCACCAACTGTAGTTGGTTGAATAAATCAAGTCAGGTTTTATTAAGGACATCACCTTTTACAATACAAAGTTATAAAAACAAACATAATACTAACAAAATGTATAATTAAATAATATTGAAATCCCGTACTTACCCTGCTAACTACTGTCCCATTTCCCTCCTCCCTTTGCATCCAAAATGCTCAAGTGTACTGTTCATGTCCACTGCCTGGACTTCCTTGCAACTCAAGCCATTCTTGATCAACTCCAATCTGGCTTCCACCCACTTCATTCCATGGAGGCAGACAGCCCTTGTTAAAGTCTCCAATGATCTCTTCCGGGGCCATTACTCTATCCTCCTCCTCTTCCACTTATCTGCTGCTTTTGACACCATTGACCACCATCTGCCCCTTGACACTGTCCTCCTTTGGATTTTGGGACTCCATCCTATCTTGGTTCTCCTCTTACCTCTCCCACCCTTTTCACTCCCACCCTGTTCTCCTCTTACCTCTCCCACCCTTAAGACCCTTTTCACACAGACACGCTAACACTGATAAAATGGGTGTTACATTTTATTATACATGTTGCGGGTGTTCTATGGGTGCCCTGCAACATGTATAATATGTAACACATTTTATAAGCGTTAGAGTGTCTGTGTGAAAAGGGCCATAGTGAATCCTTTGGTGGATCCTCCTCTACTACTATCCTACTATCAGTGGTGTGCCCTAGGGCACAGTCCTGGGTCCTCTGCTCTTTTCTCTCTACACTTGTTCCCTTAGTGCTCTGATCTCCTCCTAGGACTTTCTTTATGCTGATGATTCTCAGATCTACCTCTCTGTACCAGAACTCTCACCCAGAATTCAGTCCTAAATCTCAGCCTGCCTGACATCACTGGCTGGATGTCTCACTGCTACCTTAAATTTAACATGGCCAAGACAAAGGTTCTTATCTTTTCCCCTATACCTACTTCTCCCCTCCCACTTCTCTCCATCTCTGTAGAGAACAGAGTCATCTTCCCAGTCCCCTCAGCCCGCAACGCAACCTTGGGGTCATCTTTGACTCCTCTCCTTCTCTGCTCACATCCAAAACACTACCAAAACTAGATGTTTGTTTCTCTATAATGCATCCAAGAACTGCCTCAGGGCAGTGTGTGTGTGAAAAATGAATCCAGAACTTACTTGTGGACTTGTAAACCCAGAAGATTGAAAAATCCGGAACTTTAACGTGTGTGTAAAAATTCCTTTAGACTACTACAACCTGCTTCTCACAGGTCTCCTACTGAGCCACTTATCTCCACTACAGTCTATTCAAAATTCAGCTGCGAGACTCACCTTATTGCATGCTGTTACAACCTTGGGCATTTTTATACACACCTTAAAGTGCTGGTTTTTCAATCTTCTGGGTTTAGACGTCCACAAGTAAGTTCCAAATGCATTCTTCACTCACTCACTCACTCACACACTGCCCTGAGGCAGCCAAAAGTAGCCGCAGCTGTAGACATGATGTGCTGCCATGGAAACCAAGTGATCACAGCTGCTTGGAGCAAAGCGGTTTACCAATAGAACTTTTTACACACAAAAGTTCTGGGAGAGGTTCTACATAGAAGTCCAAAGAGCCAGATGTTTAAGATCTGGGTGAGTGATTTAGACACACAGAAAGTTCAGGATGTAACAGCAAACATGCAGGAGAAATGTGTGTGTAAAAACACCCCATGTGACTCCTCTCCTCAAGTCACTACACTGACTACCCATCTGCTTTTGCATACAGTTCAGGCTTTTCCTACTCACCTACAAGTGTCCTCACTCTGCAGCTCCTCAGTACCTCTCCTCTCTTATCTCCCCCTACACCTCTACTCATGACCTCTATTCATCGGGTAAGATGCTCTTAACTGTGGCCTTCTCCTCCATCACCAGCTCCCAACTCTGTGCTTTCTACCTTGCTGTACTGTATACTTGGAACAAACTTCTTGAGGTGGTACATCAGGCTGCCTCCCTGTCCATGTTCAAGTCCCACCCAAAGGCCCACTTCTTGGGAGATCATTTTTAAATCATGAACCCAGGTCCTATCTATATCATAGCCATGTGGATTTCAACAATTGTAACTGAAATAAATAAACTTACTGAATACCTGCATCCTGTAGTCCATTATTCATAATTGTAGTTGTCTATGTCTTTGTGTCTTAATTAGATTGTAAGCTCCATGGAGCAGGGACTGTTTTTATGTTATGTGTAGCTGTACAGCGCTATGTACGACTAGTAGCACAATAGAAATGATAAGTAGTAAACTAGTAATCAGTTAATTAAACTAGTAATCAGTTAATTAAACTTGATATAACAAACAGGTTTGTCTAAGTGTTAACCTAGACAGAGTGCCCCCTTTTCTGAACCCCCGAAGGCCAAATAAGCACGCAAGGCTAGATTATAAGAAATCTACTGAGTACATTTAAGAATAAGGCTGCTGATTAAAGGTGTGCAAGTCCAAAATTAAATCCAAAAGATAATGCATTCCAAATACACTGCGGTTCCCTATCTGTCCTCTTACCCTGAGGCTCAGTATAGACAAACCCCGTTCATCTTGGCCTGACGTCAAAGCAGGGTTCAGTTCTTGGAGATAAGCTGGAAAGTTCCTAGTCCATGTTGCTCCCAGCCTCTCTCATAAGCTGTTTTCTCCTCGCTTGCAAGATGGAGAGTGTCCTCTTCCTCCTCTCTCGGTGGGCGTAGATCACTTCCCCCTGGCTGCTTCCATTGTCATTCTAGGTACCTGTCCTGGGCAGGTTTGCCCTGCCTATCTGTTACCTTGGAAACAAATCATTTGCTTTTTTGGACAATGGATTTCTTGTCCCCACCCCTGGGCTGTGTCTGCCAGGGACTCACGATCTGTTAGCTCGTAACATCCGAGCTGCCAGCATCTTGATTGCTATCTGATTCTACCCCCCACCCCCAACGACACAGAAAGCAAAATAACAAGCAGAAACAACAAACAGAAAGCAAAACAACTACAGCTAGTGTCATGAGTACATGGACAGTTTCAAGCTAGGATGCAAAGGAGACTATAGCCATGCCCTCCTCCACCCCCATTACAAGAGGACAGGTAATGTCCTCTTGAAATATAACTCAAATTTGCTCCCCTGAATATTTTTCCCTCTTGATCACAAGAGACTCCCACAATGGGGGATGAATTTTAAAAGCAGCCATGTACCCCAATGGCTGAGAACACCCAGAACACCTCACTCTGGACATAACTAACCCATTGATGTCTCAAGTTCTTTGTTCATGGGCAGAGGGGAAAGAATATAGGCAGGGACCTGTGTTGAATGCGTTGCTGCAGTTTACAGTCATTGTTGCAGAATGAGATGGGGCTGAAGTTGGTTCCTTATTCCCAGTTGCTTATTCGTTCCCAGTTCCTTATTCGTTCCTTATTCGTTCCCAGTTCCTTATTCGTTCCTTATTCGTTCCCAGTTCCTTATTCGTTCCCAGTTCCTTATTTATTCGTTCCCAGTTCCTTATTCGTTCCTTATTCGTTCCCAGTTCCTTATTCGTTCCTTATTCGTTCCCAGTTCCTTATTCGTTCCTTATTCGTTCCCAGTTCCTTATTCGTTCCTCATTCACATTTCTAAGGGAGAAATGACCTAAAAGAACCTGGACTGCCATTTCAGAGTGCCAGCCTGGCATACACCCCACCCCCGCTACCTGCTATTAACATAGTCTTGAATAAGGAGCTGGGTTTGGGCTGGGATTAACCCCATAAATCCTTTTCGGGTCACCCCAATTCACACACACCTCTCATGGGCGGACTCTCCTCAATAACTCTGACTAGACCCTGGCATACACCGCCCCACCACCACTATCTGCTATATACATAGAACGAATAAGGAGCTGGGTTTGGGCTGGGATAAACCCCGCAAATCCTTTTCGGGTCACCCCACTTCACACGTCCCTATTGCGGGGGGACTCTCCTGAACAACTCTGGCCAAACCCCTGCCCGACCCAGACCGTGGTTTCAGCGTGCCAGCCTGGCATACACACACACACACATCCGCTATCTGCTATATACACGGTCTTGAATAAGGAGCTGGGTTTGGACTGGGATTAACCCCGCAAATCCTTTTCGGGTCAGCCCACTTCACACCTCCGTGTCACGGGGGGACTCTCCTTAAAAACTCTTGCCAGACCCCTGCCTGACCTGGACCGTGGTTTCGGCGTGCCAGCCTGGCACACACTCCCCCTCCCTGCTATCTGCTATATACATAGCCTTGAAGACGGAGCTGGGTTTGGAATGGGGTTACTATGCAAAAACCTCTTTGGGTCACCCCACTTCACACCTCCCTGTCACCGGGGGAATCTCCTCAAGAACTCTGGCCAGACCCCTGCCCGACCCGGAACGCGGTTTCGGCGTGCCAGACTGGCATATACGCCGCCCGCTATCTGCTATATACATAGCCCCGAATAAGGAGCTGGGTTTGGAATGGGGTTACTGTACAAAAACCTTTTTGGGTCACTCCACTTTACACCTCCCTGTCACGGGGGGACTCTCCTCAATAACTCTGGCCAGACCCCTGCTCGACCCGGACAGCGGTTTTGGCGTGCCAGCCTGGGATATACCGCCCCACCACCACTATCTGCTATATACATAGCACAAATAAGGAGCTGGGTGTGGGCTGGGAAAAACCCCACAAATCCTTTTTGGGTCACCCCACTTCACACCTCCCTGTCGCGGGGCGACTCTCCTCAAGAACTCTAGCCAGACCCCTGCCCGGCCTGGACAGCGGTTTCAGTGTGCCAGCCTGGCATACACCCACCCCCCCACGCTTTCTGCTATATACATAGCCTTGAATAAGGAGCTGGGTTTGGGCTGGGATTAACCCCGCAAATCCTTTTCGGATCACCCCACTTCACACCTCCCTGTCGTGGGGAGACTCTCCTGAACAACTCTGGCCAGACCCCTGCCTGACCCGCGGTTTCGGCGTGCCACCCTGGCACCCAACCCACCCCCCTATCTGCTATATACATAGCCTTGAATAAGGAGCTGGGTTTCAGATGGGATTATTATGCAAAAACCTTTTCGGGTCACCCCACTTCACACCTCCCTGTCGCGGGGGGTCTCTCCTCAAGGACTCTGGCCAGACCCCTGCCTGACCCGGGCCACAGTTTCGGGGTGCCACCCTTACATACACCGCCCCCCCCCCGCTATCTTCTATATACATAGCCTTGAATAAGGAGCTGACTTTGGGCTGGAATTAATCCCGCAAATCCTTTTCGGGTCACCCCACTTCACACCTCCCTGTCACGGGGACACTCTCCTTATGAACTCTTGCCAGACCCCTGCCCATCCAGGCCGCGGTTTCGGCGTGCCAGCCTGGCACACACTCCGCCCCCTGCTATACATAGCCTTGAAGACGGAGCTGGGTTTGGATTGGGATTACTATGCAAAAACCTCTTCAGGTCACCCCACTTCACACCTCCCTGTCACAGGGGGACTCTCCTCAAGAATTCTGGCCAAACCCCTGCCCGACCCGGACCGCGGTTTTGGCGTGCCAGCCTGGCATACCACCACCACCATCACCACCACCACCACTATCTGCTATATACATAGCCCGAATAAGGAGCTGGGTTTGGACTGGGATTAACCCCGCAAATCCTTTTCGGGTCACCCCACTTCACACCTCCCTGTCTAGGGGGGAACTCTCCTTAAGAACTCTTGCCAGACCCCTGCCCGACCCAGACCGTGGTTTCAGCGTGCCAGCCTGGCATACACCCTCCCCCACCCCCGCTATCTGCTATATACATATCCCCGAATAAGGAGCTGTGTTTGCAATGGGGTTACTGTACAAAAACCTTTTCGGGTCATGCCACGTTACACCTGCCTGTCGCGGGGGGACTCTCCTCAAGAACTCTGGCTAGATCCCTGCCTGACTAGGACTGCGGTTTCAGCATGCCAGCCTGGCATACACC
>QEPC01002794.1:1716370-1735457 GCA_003113815.1 Sphenodon punctatus
CCCCCCCCCCCCCCCGCCGCTCACACAGACGTTCACGGGACGAGAGTCGGGCCGTGCAGAGCCGGTGCCGCCTCCACGCAAATCGAGGACACCGTGAGTAGGCCATCTGGCCATAACCCAGCACTAAAACCTTCAGGGCCGCTTAGATAGCCCCTCAGTGTTATTCTAAGGGCCATTATGGAAGGAATGCCTGTTGATGAGGCGCCTCAGGCAATACCGGGCCAGGGAGCCCCAACCATGGATGTCGCGTCTCTGGCGGCATCCATGGAAAAAATACAGAAATCCCTAGACCGACTGTGGGAGTTGCAGGGCAAAGTCCCTGACATCACCTCCCCCGCTGCCCCAATCGCAAAAAAAGCAGGAAAATTCACTGGCAAAACAGTGAAGAGGGGCAAATGGCCACCAGGGGGCACCATTACAAAGCTTCTCAGATCCCCACAGCACTCTTCTGATGGGAGCGATTCTGAGGTGCTAGCCAAGAGGCCTAGGGAACAAGACCAGTCAGGCCTGGGGCTAGAGTCTGACGGAGAATCTGACCAGGACTGGGAGGATCTGGATGATCAGACCTCCGCAGATTACAGTGACCTCAGAGATAAGGAGAGACAATTCCCCTTCTCATGCAGGGATGAATTTATAACACAGGCGATTACGACACTAAAACTGGTTGTGAAGCCCCCCAAGGAGGCCTCATCAGACTCACAAGAGGAGGATAATAGGGATTACATTCCGTCTGTCCATGGCAGAGACTCGGGGGCCCCGTTAGATAAGGCCTTCGAGAAACTAATATTGGAGGAATGGAAGCAGCCCGATAAACCAAAGAGGATGAATAAGATTCAGTCCTCTTTGTATGCTATCTCCAGAAAAAAGGAACCATTGCTAAAAAACCCGAAGGTTGATGCAGCAGCGGTCTCTGTAGCTAAGCAGACTGTGTTCCCCACAGAGGGGGATTGTTATCCTAAAGATGCCACAGATAGGGGCATAGAAACTTCTTTACGAAGGGGTTTAGACTTCCTCCACGGCAATGAGGGTGAATCTCATCTCATCCTATGTGGCCAGAGCCTTGTTGGCATGGACCCAGGAAGCTCAGGATGCTAATATTTCTGACAGAAGGGCCCAGGTTCTCGCTGCTTGAATTAATCTAGCAACAGCTTTCCTTGCTGATGCTACAGTGGACGCCATACCTGGTCCGCAAGGGCGGTGTCAACAGCAGTAGCTGGAAGGCGTAAATTATGTCTCAGAACCTGGCAGGGGCGACCCAACCGCAAAGAACTTGCTCTCTGCCTCTCCCTATAAAGGTTTCAAATTATTTGGTGTATGCCTAGCCAGTGTCCTGGCAGACGCCAATGACAAAACAAAGAAAAGAAACCTACAGCAAATGGTTGCAAAAAAGTCATCTTTTCGGACCCCTTACTTCAAGAGCAGAGGGGGATATAGTGCGGGGTATAATCTTTTTCGCAGACAGGGGCAGTACAGGTTCGATCAACCTAACCGTTTCAGCCCCCGCAGAGGATCTAGAGGCCAAAGGCCCAGACAAGACAAGCAACGCCCAAGACCTTTCACCCAACCGAGAAAGCCTGATGCATGACTGGGCCGGGACCATACAAGTGGGGGGCAGGCTGCAACATTTCTCCACTTGTTGGGCAGAGTCAATATCAGATGCCTGGGTACTGGACTGTGTGACTCACGGCTACAACATAGAACTAAAAGGCATACCCCGACATGGTTTTATCGCATCTCCACGCTCAACAAAACCTCAAAAATATCACGCAATGCTCCAGAGATACAGAGGCTCCTCTCCATAGGGGCAGTGGAACACGTACCCCCGAACCAACGGGGTGTCGGTATGTACTCCATCCTCTTTTTAGTTCCCAAAAAGGAAGGGACCTGGAGAGCGGTACTGGACCTGAAGTCGCTCAACAGATCAGTAAAATATCAACGTTTCAAGATGGAGACAGTCTCGTCTATTTGTCAAGTCATCAGGAGCAGCGACTGGTTAGCGGCCTTGGATCTCCAGGACACTTATCTGCATATTCCAATAGCGGAGAACCATCGCCAGTGGCTCCGGTTCTGCTATCAGGGGGACCATTACCAGTTCAGGGCTTTGCCATTCGGCCTCTTGTCAGCGCCGAGAACGTTCACCAAGGTCCTGATTCCCCTGATAGCAAATCTCCGGAAGGAAGGGGTCCACATCTACCCTTACCTCGACGATCTGCTCATCAGGGCCCACTCCAGGGAGAGGTCCATGGCAGATGTAGCGAAGACCATCAAATACCTCGAGAACCACGGTTTTCTGGTCAACAAGGCAAAGAGCCACTTGACTCCAATTCGCCAGCTACAACACCTACGCGTACTGATAGATACTTCCTTAGGCATTGCACGCATACCACTGGACAGACAACAACGCATCAGGCTGATGGTGGCCCAGCTGACATGTCAACCCCGAGCAAGGTTGAAACGCCTAGCGCAGTTGCTCGACCTTTTAGTATCCTGCACCAAGCAGGTTCAGTGGGCGCGCTTCCATCTTCGCCCCTTGCAACAGCTGCTCAGGCCTATGCAAAAAGAGCTTACGAATGGTCTGAATCCATGGGTCCAAATTCCAAGAGGTTTTCAAAGATCAATGTCCTGGTGGTTAGGGGCCGCGACATTCAGCGCCGGAACTCCACTGTCGGATCCCACTCGCACGGTCATAACAACGGACGCCAGCCTGATGGGCTGGGGAGCCCAGATGGGGTCCTCATCGATACAAGGACAGTGATCTCCCGTAGAACGGACCTGGCACATCTATTTCCTGGAACTCAGGGCCATTCGACTAGCACTAATACAGCTGGCTCCCAGCATACGGAATTCACACATACTGATCTACACCGACAACACAGCGTCGAAGGCCTATATCAATCATCAAGGGGGATCCAGAGCACCGACACTTCATCGGGAGGCAGTGAAATTGTTTACCTGGGCTCAACACAATCTCCTATAGGCGCTACACATAAGAGGTTCAGACAACATCCAGGCGGACTGGTTGAGTCGTCAAACGCTGGACCCACACGAGTGGCATCTTCACCCGGAAGTGTTCCAGTCCGTGACGAGGAGATTCGGTCACCCAGTGATGGACTTATTTGCAAGCAGCCAATCCAAACAAATACAACGGTACATGGCAAAGTGTATGGACATGGACGCAGAGGCGGTAGATGCACTCAATCAACAGTGGCCAAAGGACCTGCTGTATGCCTTTCCGCCGATACCATTAATATCCAGGACGGTGGTCAAGATCTTCAGGGAGCAAGCTAACGTGATTCTGATTGTACCCTTCTGGCCACGAAGACCATGGTTTTCCGATCTGGTGGAACTGAGCTTGGAGAGTCCATTCCATCTTCCATTAAGACCGGACCTGCTCTCCCAGGGCCCTCTCTGGTGCGAAAACATTGCCATTCTAAAGCTGACAGCATGGCACTTGAGCGCACAGCGTTGAGAGCTCAGGGCTATTCAGAGGCTGTTTTGAGCACATTACAGCAAGCTAGACGTCCAGCCACCAGAAGGGCCTATGGGTTCTCCTGGAAGACTTTTGCTCATTGGGCAGGCAACAAAGGGGTGGACCCTACGCAGGCTGGGGTGCATAATATTCTTCAATTCCTTCAAGAGGGCTTAGAGAAAGGACTGAGACCTAATACATTGGCTCGCCAGTCCGGTGGCCATTGCTTCCGTATTGCAGTCCATTTCCCACAAAAAGGTTTTGCCTCATAGACATATTAGGCAATTTCTACGGGCGGCATGTAATATCTCGCCACCAGTAATACATAGATGCCCGTCATGGAACCTTAGTCTAGTTCTGGATGCTCTTACCAGAGCCCCGTTTGAGCCCATGCAGCATGTATCTCTGTATATGTTGATCCTTAAGGTCATTTTCCTAGTTGCGGTTACATCCGCCCGAAGGATTTCTGAACTTGGAGCTCTATCAATAGACAAAAACTACTGTTCATTTAGTGAACAATCTGTCACTCTTAGACTAGATGAGACTTTCATCCCTAAGGTGAACTCTACTTTTCACAGGGCTCAGGAGTTAATCTTGCCCTCCTTCTGCCCTAAGCCCTCTCACCCTAAGGAAAAGATCTGGCACACCTTAGATCTCAGGAGGGCCCTTAAGATCTACATTAACAGGACTCAGGGAATCAGATTGACTTCTGCCCTGTTCATTAACATTAGGCCTAGTTACGCGGGAAAAAAGGCTTCTAAAGTGCTAATTTCTAAATGGGTGAAACAATGCATAATAGAAGCCTATAAGGCAAGGAACAAGGTGCCCCCTCTACAGATATGGGCTCACTCAGTCGGGCGCTGCCACTTCTCAGGCCTTCAAGGCTAGGGCATCCTATGAGGAGATATGCAGGGCGGCAACATGGTCCTCCCCGCATACCTTTGTCAAACACTACAAATTGGACGTATTCAAGTCCGCGGATGCCGTGTTTGGCAGGAGGGTCTTGCAGGCGGTTCTGGAGGTTCCCAGAGCTGTTTGCTCCCACCCATAGTTTCCGAGCTCGGGTACATCCCGTGCGGAGCACTGACAGGGGACAGAAGGAGAAACAAAAATTGGTCACCTATCTCGGTGAATTTGTTTCTCTTCTTTCCAATGGTCAGTGCTCCGGCCCTCACTGCCAAACAGCTCCTACCTAGACAGGGGGTCATGTGGCAATGCCCTATTTCTCACCAACTTAATATTAACTAACTTTCGTTCCACTCCAGTGAGGGTAGTTGACAACTTTTATAGAATGTTTAGGTCCGGTTCAGGCCATAGTTTTCAGTTCTAGTTACAATTCATAGTCTGTTAAGGCCCCTAGGGCCATGGTCATTAATGAGTGTGTATGAGTTTTCCAGACTAAAGGACACTATCCTTGGCTTGGTCATGGACTGAACAGGAGGGTAGCTGCACATGCGCACATCAAAGATTATTCTTCTGCCTCCTGTCGGCCACGCGCAGAGCTACCTGTGCGGAGCACTGACAGTTGGAAAGAAGAGAAACAAATTCACCGAGGTAGGTGACCAATTTTTGTTTCTCTCTCTTTGAGTTCCCTAATTAAAATTGTATTCAGATTTCTACTTTTTTAATTGGAGAGTAGTGCTTCTCAAATTCTTGTAGCACAGGCTCATAACTAGCCTTCTCTTCCTGACTTAACTATAGGTTATTACAGGCATCTAAGGAAAATAGCTAACAATTATTGCTCTCCTTCCATTTCTGCGGCTCCATTTGTCTCCACTGAGACTCTTATAGCTAGTCTTGCTCTTACTACTTCTGTGTCCATTTCTTGCCATCCACTGCTGGTGTCTAGCAGATACATTCAAAGGCATCTGACAAGGATTGTATCGAGTCTGTCCCTCTTGGTGTGGGATGGAGACTGTCTGGCAGGGTAAATTTATCAACTGGTATGATAAAACTCCTTAAAACTCACCTCTTTCGCTCTGCTCTGTCTCTTTATCCTGCTGAGCCACTATTCCTATACCTACGGTCTGTTTACCCTTATCCTTGCAACATGGACCTGTCTGCTGTCATTCTCATCGTAACCAAGCCAAGTACGTGCACTTGAGACCTCGCATCTTCATGAATGTTAGACCCCTTGTCTCTCCCTCTGTTCCCCTTCCTAAGTCTCTCCCCCAGCTCCTGTCTCTCAGATTGTAAGCCCTAGGGGCAGGGACCATGTCTATTTTATTACTTTGTAAAGTGCCAGGTACAATGCTGGCGCTATATACATGTTTGTTAATAAAATAATAATAATAATAATAATAAGACTAGATGGTACTGGCTTTTAAAATCCTTCTCACAAGGAGAGGGGGGCATAGGTGCACATGACTCCAGTGGACAGGGATGCAATGCACTGAACTCCCTTTTTGTTCTTTTTTTATTGAAGGTGCCACCAAGTGTGCCTTGGACATGCTGACAAAGACAATGGCACTGGAGCTAGGGCCTCATCAGGTAAGGCTCTGTCTCTGGAGTGAGTCTACACAGTCATGAGCATGCATTAACTCTGTGCTGCATTTTCATTGCTCAGATTAGGGTGAACAGCGTGAACCCCACTGTTGTCATGACCGACATGGGGCGACTGAACTGGACTGAGCCCCAGAAAGTTGCAGCAATGACCAGCCGCATCCCACTAGGAAAGTTTGCAGGTCAGTGGGCACAGGAGAAGCACAGTCCTTGTGTTGCCCTTTGCAGCCACAAGCAGCTCTATTAACACAAACTATGCACATTCCATGAAGTTCTATATTTTCAAAGTGATGCTCATGCAATTTTTCTCAGGTCCTGATTATGGTCTTCCAAGTTGTGTTGCAGGAACCTGCTTGTCTGATAAGCCACAATGAGAGCATCTGTCTGTCTCACTAATAGCATTAAGGGAAGGGGGAGGAGATGTTTCTGAGCTAAGAGGCCAGTTGCAAGGCCAGGCCCAGTCCTTGGCCCCTACTGCGGACAGGAAGAGACGTTTGGCTGTAGTAGCTACAATCCCTTTTAAAAGCCAGTACCATCTAGCCTCTTTCTTTCCAGAGGTGGATGACGTGGTGAACAGCATCCTCTTTCTGCTGAGCAACCAGAGTGCCATGACAACAGGTGCCATGCTGCCAGTTGATGGGGGGTTCCTTGCCTGCTAAGCTGCTGTATTGGCTCCTGCCCCTGTTGTACACGATGATTGCTCTGCCTCATGACTGCAACTCTGATGGAAAGTGGGAATGACACACTGTGGGCATGGGTGGGGGCGTTACTAGGGCACCCATAACAGCAGGACCCAGGCACTTGCCCAGCTTTCACAAATGACACCTACTCGCTTATGGAGAATGTTTATTGTACAAAAGAAGGTGTTTTAGCTTGTCACGCTACACGATGATTAGAAACTGGACCTGGCTCTAGCCAACTTTCCCCAAGCCCTCCCTACTCCATCCCAACCCATTGTGCCCAGCACAAGGATGGGACTGGCTGCCCTACCACCTTCCTGCTTGTCTTTTTCCTAGCTATAGATAGCAACTTACACCTTACCCTATTGACTGCAAGGATATTAGAGGCTCACACCAGCAATCATTCTGCAGGGCTGGAGGTGGTTGACCATACTGGCTGCATGAGGGTGCTTCACCTGCTGAGCTTGGTTACTGTCACACAATAAAGCACCATGACTAGTACATCTGCCTTGGTTCCACTGTATCATCCCCTCCCGCAGCACCCTCTCTCACATCAATTAGGGCTGGTCCTTCCATATGCACACCGTCCCCTGGCATGGAGTCACAGAGAGTCTACTTCCCCTTCCCCTTCCCGCTGCTCTGCCTCATGGACGGCACAGCACCCGGCTTTTCTCCCGCATGGCCCCTTTACATCAACATGGACATTAAATCAAAGAGACACTTAAACACTGACTTCGTACAGGATGAAGGCCCCTCCCACCTCTGCCACTACGGAAAAGCCTGGCAAGCCCTCCTCCCCAGGAGGGAGGTGATGCCCGTGCCACCCTCAGAACACTGTGAACTTCTTGCCAGGCTTCTTCACAGGTGGGGGGCAAAGCACGGCTCGGATCGCTTCATCAAAGACTGTCTTCAGGCCTCGCTGCGTCAGGGCTGAGCATTCCAGGTACTTCACAGATCCTGTAGAAAGAGCATGCGACTTAGCTGGGGAAGGCAGACCTCCCCAACCCCCCCACAGCCAGCTCACCATAAGCTGTGGGCATCCCTGACTCACCAATCTCCCGAGCCATGGCCAGGCCCTGGGGATAGGTGATGGGGGCCAGTTTCTTGTCACGCAGCCTTTCAATAGTGTCCTTATCATCCCTCAGGTCAAGTTTGGTGCCCACCAAGATGATGGGCGTGTTGGGGCAGTGATGTCGGACCTCAGGATACCACTGAAGCATAGAGAACATACAGCATGTGCAGGAGGTTGTTAGTGTCCGAGAGAAGTCAGTAGCAGAGCAAAGATATCATCCCAGCACCTGTGGCTGCCACCGCCTTTATTCCCCTCCCCTTCCACCACTGCAGCAAACTGCCTCCCTTACTGACACCTCAGAGGACAGGGATTTCCCCCAGTTAGAGTGGGCTGCAGAACCCTGTGCTGGATTGCTGAGTGCTGGTCTCTCCCACACAGGAAACACTGTTCAACATCAAGTGCTCCAAATCCTTTTGTGCCAAGCCCTGATGAGGCTGCTGCCACAAGAGACCTGATGCTACTGCATAGCAGTGCATCCACCTATCTCCACTTTCCCTCCACCTCCCCGATCCAAGACACTGTATATTACCTTGGCTCGGACATTCTCAAAGGAGGCCGGGCTAACCAGTGAGAAACAGATCAGGAAAACATCCTGTGGAGACACAAGAGTCAGCGAGGCAGAGCCACCCTTATTGCAGCCACTAATCATTTGAGCCTCCTTGTATAAGAAACCCTTCCATACCCTTGATTAATTAAATAAAAAGACAATAGAATTGAAAAAGGTGCACAGAAAATTCTATTGTCTTTTTATTTAATTAATTTATTTATTTCATTATATTTCTACCCCGCACCCTCCTGCTCATAGAGCAGCTGTAAGATGGGGTAGCCAGAACTGTCCACCATATTAGAGGTGTGCATGCACCGTAAGTGCCATACTAGATCAAATCAATGGTCTATCCAGCCCAGCATAGGGTCCCAATTCTCCTGCAGAAAAAAAATCAAAATTTCACAGGATTCTGCGGGCTCAGTGAATACTGTGGGCCCCAGCAACCCCACCCTGCCCAGCTTCTCATCAGTGGGGGAAGCATTGCAAGCAGCAGCAGGAACCCCGAGCACTGCCGCCACCCTCTCCAGCTCAGCCTTGGGGGTTCCTGCTGCTGCCTGCAATGCTTCCCCCATTGCTGAGTGGGCCAGGGTTTGTTTGCTGTGGGACTGAACGGGCCAGGCTGGAGCGGGGTGGGTTCTTGTCATGGTAAACTTACCCCGGCCTGCTCAGTAGGGAGAGAAGCACTGCAGGCAGCAGCAGCAGCAGGAACCCCAAGCAGGGGAGGGTGGTTGCAGCACTCGGGTTCCTGCTGCTGCCACCTGCAATGCTTCCCCCCCCGGGGGGAGGGGGGTTGCCATGAGTTGACTCCTCCACCACTCCGTTGGGCTCATGGCAAACACACCCTGGCCCACTCAACAGTGGGGAAGCATTGCAGGCGGCTGCAGTAATCCCAAGCAGCATAGTAGCATGCAATGATTGTCAGGTGACATCACAGCATGCAAGTCTGATTGGCTCACATATGTGCCAATGGCACCCGTCAATCACCACGTGCAAGCCAATCAGAGGCTTGTAAAGTGATGGGTGACATCAGTGCAGGAAAGCCAGTCAGAGGCTCGTACATTGTGACGTCACCTGGCAAGGGAAATTCCGTTGGGAATGAGATTTTACGCAAAATCCGCAACTTACAGTAGCGTATTTGACTCAGGGACTTGGCCCAGCATCCTGTCTGATAGTAAGCCATCTTCATTCACTTCAGAGAAATGCACAACAGATCATAATGCAGTGATGCATTCCCTGCTACTTCCAGCAGTTAGAGGTTAGTTACTAATAGCCATTTATGGACCTATCCTCTAATTTATCCAGTCCTTTGTAAAAACCCAAATATTGGCCCTCAGGTATTAAATTAAAATCAGTTAAAACCCAACTTTTGGCTAATAAGTTCCATAAGTACTTTTTCACTCAACGTATAATTTATTTTGTTTGTTTTAAATCTGCAGGCAGTTGCATGGAGTGTGTCTAGTTCTATTATTGCTAGAGGGGGTAAATAACAGCTTCCTATTTACTTGTTCCACGCCATTCGTGACTTTGTAAACTTCTCTCACTTCTGTTATCTCCAAGCTGATAAGTCCTAACCTATTAAGCCTCTCCTCATATAGAAGCCCTTCCATATCTTTGATCATTTTTGTTGCCCTTCTGTGCATTTTTCGCAGTGCTATGTCAAAGTGTGAGGCCACCAGAACTGTACACAATAGGGTGATTCTACCAGAGATTTATATAGCATTGTAATACTTGGTTTTTATTCTCTCCCAATAATTCCTTGAGTTCTGATTGCATTTATTTTTGAAAAACTTCTGCTGTGCATTGCTGTCCACAGTGATCTGGAGATCTTTTTCCTCAATGGTAATAACTAACTTGGAACCCAATACTGTATATGTAGAGTTAAGATTATCGCACCCCCCACCTCCATGCATCACTTTCTACTTATCCACACGGTGAGTTTCATCTGCCATTTTATTGTCCAGCCTCCCAGCGATGCAAGATCCTTCTGTAATTTAGTCTGCTTTACATTTAACTACCTTGAGTAGCTTTGCCTCATTTGCAAATCATGCCCCACACTCTTCACCCCCGTTTCCAGATCACTAATGAATGTTGAGTAGTCCCAGTCAAGATTCCCGAGGTACCCCAGTGTTTACATTTCTCCACTGTGAAAACTGAGCAGGTAGTCCTAGCGATTGGGCTCAATCCTAAAAACATACTTGTGCAGGAGTAAGTCCCATTGATTACAATGAGACTTACCCATGAGCAACTGTGTTTAGGATTGGGGCCATAGTAAAGAATAGAATTATTCGGCAGATTGACAGACATGACATGATGAAGAAAAGCCAACATGCAAAGGGAACATGCAACATGCAAAGGGAAGTCATGCTAAACCAATCTATTGGACTGTTTGAGGGGGTCAATAAGTATGTGGGTAAGGATTATCCAGTCAATGTAGTATATTGGATTTCCAGAAAGCATCTGACAAAGTTCCTTATCAAAGACTGTCAAGAAAACTAAGTTGTCACAGCACAAGGCTCATGTGGATCAGTTAGAAAGGAAACAATTCTGCTAATGCCATGTCCACTTGTGACAGTTCTTCAGATTCATCATCTACAAAGAATAGTTCCAGTGTCAGTATTCCCCAACTTCCTCTGTGCTGAAGACTGATGTAATCTGATGGTCCAATAGCCTGACTGGCTGCTTGCACATGAGACAGGGGTTGGGGGGAACTGCCATGAGCCAAAATCATGTCAGGAAGATCACATGACGTTCTGCTCATGCATATGGAGTTTTTCATGTAATTAGCCCATTTCCACCATGATTTCAGTGACAGGAATGAAAATCTAGGCTTGTCTCCCAACACTGAAATCATGGCAGAAGTGGGCTAAACACCACTGCACACGATCAGAACTTCCCCCTCACGTGATTTCAGCTCACAGCAGTTCCCACCCTTGCTCCCTCCTGTCTCATGTGTAAGTGGCTGACACCTCTATAGCAGGGTTCCTGCTCCTCATCTACTTTTTAAAAAAATTAGATTTTGCATCTTTATCAAGTTGCTTCTCAAATTCCCTCTTGGCCTGTCTTAGTATAGTTTTACATTTAGCTTGCCAATATTTATGCTCCTTCCTATTTTCCTCAATCAACTAGCTTTCCATCTTTTTAAAAAGTCATCTTTTTGGTTCTAGTAGTCTCCTTAGGTAGTGAGCTTAACCATACTGACATTCATGTGGTCCTCTTGCTACCTTTTTATATTTGTGGTATAATTAATTAATCTGGGTCTCTAAAATGGTGTGTTAAATACTCTCCATGCATCTTGCAGGCATTCAGTCACGTTTGCTCCTTTTAGTTTCCTCTAATTATCTCTCATTTTGGTGTAGTTCCTGTTTAAAGTGAATCACTACTATGGTAGATTTGGCATTTTTCCTTCTACAAGTATGCTGAATTTAATTATATTATGGCCACTAATAGCAAGTGGCTCAGCTACAGTTACCCCTTGGACCAGACCGTGTGTTCCAGTTAGGACTAAATCCAGAGGTGCCTCATCTTTTGTGGGTTCCAAGACTAGCTGTCCCAAGAAACAGCCATTTATAGTGTCTAGAAATTTTATCTCTGCATCATGCCCTGAGGTGACACACTCCCAGTTAATGAAGATAATTAGTCACTTATTATTGTTGTGATGTCTACTCTTCAGTTTATCTAATTTCTTTTAGCATTTCAGAATCAGTCTCACTATCCTGATCAGGTGATCAATATAGGCCTACTGCTATGTTTTCTGTTTTTAAGTATGGGATTTCTATCCATAAAGAGTCAAAGGTACAGTTTTTCCTTCAGAATTTTTATCATACCTGACTCAATACAGTCTTTAACATACAGTGCCACTCTATCATCAGTGTGGCTGTGTCATTACTATGGATTTTGTATCCTAGTATTAGCGTCCCATTGATTGTCCTCATTCCACCAGGTTTCTGAGATGCCAATATACTCTTTTTATCCCAAGCTCTCTAGTTCATCCATTTTACTTTTTAGTATTCTAGCATTTAAACATTTTATTATTCTACCACTTAATTTGTTTTAGTTAACTTTGAATTGTTTTGAGTTTGCCCATTCTGTACTGGTTATTAGGATGTAAAGTCCTTAGTTTAAAAACTCCTCTACAACCTTTTTCCTTTTACATGCCAGCAGTCTGGTACTATTTTGGTGAAGATGAAGCCCACTCCTCCTGTAAAGGTTTCCCAATTCCTGATAAACCTAAAACCTTTTTCCCTGAGCCGCTGTCTCCTCCCCACATTGAGAATGGAGCTCTACCTGTCTTACTGGCCAGAAGCATTCCAGAGAATGCTACCATGGAAGGTCTGGACTCTAATCTCTTTCCCAGCAGCCTAAGGGCTCATTCAGACGTGCTTTTAAATCGCACAGCAGCGGCGGCGGCATCGTACAATTTAAAGCACCGCGCACTTCCGGGTTGGTGTGAATGCACCGAGTGCGCACATTTCAGCC
The DNA here is from genome assembly GCA_003113815.1 of Sphenodon punctatus. Lineage (NCBI taxonomy): Eukaryota > Metazoa > Chordata > Lepidosauria > Sphenodontia > Sphenodontidae > Sphenodon > Sphenodon punctatus. The sequence continues at coordinate 1,729,117 of QEPC01002794.1, forward strand.
TAACCCGAACTGTTGGAGTGCAGTTTTAAAAGCTGAGCAGCTTTCAAAACCGCACTCCAACAGTTCGGGTTAGGCTGAAATGTGCGCACTCGGTGCATTCACACCAACCCGGAAGTGCGCGGTGCTTTAAATCACACGATGCCACCGCCGCTGCTGTGCGATTTAAAAGCACGTCTGAATGAGCCCTAAATCTAGCCTCTAAAAACTGACTTTCCTGTGTTGTTGGGACCCACATACACCACGACAAACAGCTTCTCCCTAGTACACACTAAACTCTTATCTAGACCATCTCATGGGATCTACCTTCACACTTGGCAGGCAGCTTACCATTGTCTCTCCATGGCTGTCAAACCCAACTGTCTATATCTGAATCATCTACAGCCATCCTATTCCAATCAGCTGGGGCCCCTTCCTCCCAAAGATAGCCTCCCTGTGAGAGTATACCATGATATCATCTAGAAGGCAGGCCCAAGAGACAGGGTTATTTCCCTCAGTTCCAGCATGATGCCCTTCTGCCTGGAGAACTTCATTCCTCATAACAGCACAATGGAGATGGGACTGCTCTACTGTGTCCCTGAAAATCTCCTTTTTCTCTGTCAACTCTTCCAGAGACAATATTGTTGCTCTGAGAGCCATGAGCTGCTTCCACCAGGTGTACACCTACAGCCTCTCCCCAAGAGGAAGAAAATCCCACATGTTGCACTCAGTGCAATAAAATGAATAGCAAGTACCCAGCTACTGGATTTCTACCTGCATCTTGGAATTAAAACTTTTTAAAAGATTCATTTTAAAGTACGAGCAGATGTGTTGTTTTCTTTTTATTATATTATTTTCCTATGAATGTAGCACCCCCCTAAAGCTGAACTCTCCTTACCGTGGCAGCTCACTCAGTCTAGTGCTTTCTAGCACTGTTTTGGGAAACTCTCAGTTCCCCTTTAGCAGTGGGAGATCCCTTTTGTACCCCACCCCTTGTTCCTCTCCATGTCGGTAAGGACAGGGGGAGGAGCTCTCCCACAGATAAAGGCTAGGAAATCACTGACAGAAATTGGCAGTGCTTGGGTGAAGGAAATTACAGCTCCTAACTGCCAATCACATCAAAAACACCATTTTATAACATCCCACACTTTGCCTGCAACTGCCCTGTCCACACTCGTACAGACTGTAGGGTCTGCGGGCCCTCCTGCAGAAGTCAGAGGCAACGTGCACACCTTGCAACTGTAATGTCTTTGCTGACGCAGGGAGCAGGCTGTGCACTCACCGTCTGAGGGTAGGAGAGAGGGCGCAGCCGGTCATAGTCTTCCTGCCCAGCTGTATCCCACAGACCCAGGTTCACTGGCTTACCATCCACCATGACATTGGCAGAGTAATTGTCAAACCTGCGAGAGAGGAAGGCATCACTGTTAACAATGGGAGAACAACCTCTGCACAGCAACACAGCCTCTGGGTGGAAGAATCCCCCTCCTTCCCCCTCCACAGCAACACAGCCCCTGGGTGGAAGAATTTATTCAGCACAAACCACTACAGCCCCTGGGTGAAAGAATCTTCCCAACACACAGATTCCTCCCTCCTGCCATCATACAGCAACACAGACCCTGGGTGGGAGAATCTCCCCTTCCCAACACACAGACACCCTGCCCCTGTTGTGTGTGTGGAACCCCTGTTGTTGCAGTGTACAGCAGTACATCATAGCAGGGACTTGCCTCTCCCCTCCCTCCCAACACAGAGCAGGGACTCTCCTCCCTCCCACACAATCCCTCTTGCCACACACCTAGCAGCACAGAACAGTAAACACACACACACACACCCCCAGCAACACTATCAGAGAATGGACTCCCCTCATCCCAGTAACACACAACAGGGACTCCTTTCCCCTTTCCCAGCAACACAGTGGGGACTCCTCCCTGAAAAAGCACCCAAATGTCAGGTGCAAGCAAGTGCCAATTCCATCCCACAAGCATACTGAGCGTGGTGGGGGGACTCACACGGTGGGGATGTACTCTCCAGGGAAGGCATTGGTCGTGTAGCTGATCAGCAGACAGGTCTTCCCCACAGCCCTATGGAGCAACAGCAAAGCCATGAAAGGGAAGCTGAATGGGGGCCCCCGGACTGCCCAGTTAGAACACTGGTCGGAGGAGGCAGAATGCAGAGCACTGAGTTGGACCTGGATTTCTGCATCCCTAGCATTCACACCCACATCAGGGACCCCAAAGGCATGGGAAACCTTCCCTTCAGAGGCCGATACCCCAAGTCTAACTTCATCAAACTTACTGGTTGGCACAACGTAAGTACCAGAGTTGGAATCCAGCAGACAGCAGGACTCTGGCTGGGCATAGATCTCTCTTGCTGCTCCCCAGAAAGCCTGGTTCACTAGCTGTGATCTACAGAAAGAAGCTCTCTCATATTCTTAACATTTTGGACACTGGAGTAGGAACACAGGGATGGACACTGGAGCCAGTATGCTCTAGTGCAGGAGTGAGGAACCTTTTCCCTGGGCCACTTTAAAAATGAGCACAATCAGATGGGAGAGGTAGGAGAAGGTCTACATCATGGATCTATCCTTCTCATCAAGCTCATGCCATGATCTCTGTTCCCCTCCCAGGAGCTCCTGCTTTCAGTGCTTGAAAATAGGAGCTGGATCCAGAAACTGGAAAGAGACCAAACAAAAAACAGCAGGGGCCAAATTTGGCCCACAGGTTGGTCTAGGGGGTTGGGCAGCTACCTGGGGAGCTGGGATTCATTCCTATTTCTGACAGTTTGGACAAGATACTCCTTGTCTCTCTTTGTCTGATTAGAAAGGAAGTTCCTTGTGGTAGGGCTGTCTGTGAGGAGGCATCTGCATAGCGTCAATATAAGGAGAGTCTGGGCTGCAGAAGGAAGGGGCAAGAGGTCCCCCCGGCAGGGCAGTCTGGAGCCATTGCTCCCCCTCACCTACCAGCTAGAATCTTTGTACCCTGGAGAGCTTGCAGGCCCCTAGCAGCTACCTCCTTGATTTCAGCTCCGTCCTTTGGCATGCGAGTGAATGCAGCCACCCAGGCCCCTTGCAGTTTGCCAGGTGCCATGCTTCTCAGGTTCTACTCATGGCCAGTCACACAGAGTGCTGGGAAGTGGGGAGAACAGCAAGTTAATGCCATGTCCAAAGTTTTAGTACAAGGAGCCGGAGCTGGTGTGAAGCTAGAGAGTTCAGCCAGATGAGGTACAACTGGGGAGACAACGCTAGAAAAGCAATAGACAGGGATCACAGCTGCCTAGGTGAGATGGTAAGTGAAGGGTGGGAAACTGCCACGAAGAGGTTAAGTGGGGGTCGTAGGTGTCTGGGGTGAAGGTGAATGAGAAGTGGGGCTTGAACTGGCCAGAAAGGGGAGATCTCAGGGATTATTGGGAGGAGTCGGGGGGCTACAGCTGCCTGGGGAGAATGGCAGCGGCTGGTGCCTTCCAAATGGTGGTGGTGGGACAACAGGATGATGGGTGGCAGGGACTGCCCAGGGTAGTGGGGGTGAGGTTAGGGGATTGTCAGGACAGTAGAGGCAGGGGCTGCCATAGGGGAGAGGTTGGGAGACTGGGGTGAGTGTAGCAGGGAGATGCCTATCTGGGAAAATGCAAGCGGATGTCAGGGCAGCGGGCTCACGAGAGCAGGAGCTGCCCGGGAGGTGGGGGTGGGAGTTAGGGGACATGCAGTGCAGGGGACACGGTGCTGCCCAAACTGGGGAAACGTTAGGGGGCTTGCCAGGAAAACGGGGGAGGTTTTTTTGGGGATCCCTGGGCAGAGGAAGCGGAAGCTGGGGGACGGGAGTTAGGGGGCTCCCCCACGGGAGCGGAGAGACACGGGGCTTCCCCCAGGTGGGGAAAAGGAAGAGGCACGGCACGGCACAGCACTAGCACCTCGAGCCACCTGCTTCGTACAGCAGGGGCGGGCGGCGGCTGCAACAGCTCTACCGGCGTTCGGACACGTCCGGGCTAGGGGTAAGCCTGGTATCGGCCGGCCCCAGAAGCCTCCCCGCCCGGCCCCGGCGCTCACCCGTCTCCAACCACCACACACTTGATCGCCTGCATCTGTCCCGGGATGGCGGCTCCTCCGCGATTCCGCCGCAGTGAGAGGCCGGGCGGGGCCGAGCAGAGCCGAGCTCGGCCGAGCAGAGCCGAACCACTGCAGCCGCTCCTCCTCTGGGGGATTCTCCCACATCGCCTCCCGCCTAGAGTGCTACCAGCAAGTCTACCTGCTCCCAGGGTGACTGCGGCAGGGAGGGGACTTGTCAAGACTCAATCCCGTCAATCAAATTGAAAGAACAGGCAGGGCCCGGCCCCCGAAATGTTCCTGGTAGGAGTCTGTACCTTGAAATAGGAAAAACCAGGGAAAGGTCAATGTTGATCATTTTGGGGTTGGAAAGTCTAAAAAAAAAAAAAAAGCTGAGATGGTTTAGTTGACTTTTCTTAATAACTCCCCCTCCCCTCCTCACGCCACGCCACACCAATATAGCTAGCCCAATAACTCCTCTTTTATATTCAGCTGCAGAATGGCAGGTTAGTCCAGTGGTTGGGTTAGGAGAATAGGTTCTTCTTCGAGTCACTCCTCCCATTCTCACAAACGGGTTTGCGCTCGCGCACCCTTCTCTTACCGGCATATACCAAGTTCATATTTAAATTTCACGTGACGTTCATGCGCCCTCACCCTATATAAGGTACCTTCCCGCCTAAACCCAACAGGTTCTTCCAACCGCTTTCGCGGCTTACCGACATCTTGCCTAGCTCTTATTTTTTCATCAAGATGACTACTATAAAGCATAGTTTTAAAAGATGTTTTTCTTGCAACCAGAAGATGACAACAAAGGACCCTCACGGGCAGTGCCTACTTTGTCTGGGTACCACCCATGATCCGCAGACTGCCTACTTTTGAAACCTAAGTCTCTGAGAGAGCGTTTCCTCAGACTACCAGCTCTCTTAAAGGAACTGGAAGACAAACAGAAATGTAAGTCTCATGATAAAGATAAACGCATACTGGCCCCTCCTAAGGTCCCTAGCATTGGCACCCAGGAAACAGTGCCAGTGGCTACTACAGAGTCTGTCACTGCTGACAAGGAGGTTCCAGTCCTTCGGGTCTACAGGAAGTGGGCTCTCCATCCCATTAAAGCGTGAAATTTCTACAAGGGTTAGAGCCTGTTTGTTCAGCCGACTGCTCGTTATCCCCTTCTTTTTTTGACGAGGAAGCAATTAGTTTAGAACCAGAGACTACTGCTTCTACAGTTCCTGTTTCGCCTCTTATTATAACCTACCCGCTTTATACTGCGGAGGAGCAACCAGATCGATGAGAGATTTCTTAACTTGCCTTATCAACCACCAGCTATTGAATGGCTGGTCTCCCCCTGACAACAAGTGGCCCCAAGGCGAATGGAGTTACCTCGTCCTGAGCAGTCCTTTCCCTGGAGTTATTTCAGGGAACAAGAGAACTCGAGAAAACAAGATAGCATGTTGATAGTATCATGCCTGAAACAGTTGATAAAGGCTATGACTTCTAAAACAAAACGTGGAGAACAAACATCTCCTATATCAGATGTCGATTCCTCTGCACCTCCAGATAGCCCACCTCGACCTCGTAAATTGACTGTAAAATGCCATTCCAAACCTTCGACGTCGACAGCCTATACGGCGCCACCTAGGGGTCCTGCACTCTTGACGCCCACAACGTCGGAACCATCGACATCGGCGACGGACCCTTCGACATCCAGAACCTCTACAATGTCGAGACATGATCCCACATCATTCCAGCAGGAGGCTAGACAAGCTTTCCTTCGACTTCGAGAAAGACAAAACCATAAATTACAACACAGAAATCAATTAAAGAGACAGATGCTGGCCTCGATGATCCCTCAAGAACCTGATCCACAAACACCATTGGATCTGGTCCAGCCTACAGAGGTTCTCCCTCTTCCACAAACACCTGAACCCTTCGAGGCTCAGGATACAGATAATTTATCGCCTCCACCATTGGATGATGTCCAAGGAACGACGTCTTCACGCTCTTCCCAAGAACATAAAGAGTTCCAGACACTGTTGAAGAAGTTCACTTCCGTTCTTAAACTCGACACTATTCCCATGGCAGAACACGAGGTTGATCCTTCTTATTTCATGGTTGAGTGTCCACCACAAGCAGGCGCAGTTGGCCTCCCAGGGCATTTGGGGCGCTGACCCCCCAAGCGCCCTGCCAGGCACCGCCGCTCGTGGGAAAAAACAAAACAAAAAAACCTCGCCGCCGCTTCCCAGTGCCGCAGCAGCCTCTGCCTTGCCTTTGCTTCAGAGCGGAGGCTGCTGCAACGCTGTTGTCAGTTTCACTGAAACTGACAACAGCG
>QEPC01002794.1:1736350-1747469 GCA_003113815.1 Sphenodon punctatus
GGACCGCCCCCCCGCGCCCCCCCAAGGCTGTTTCCCACCCCACACACCCCCAAGGCACCCCGCACTCCCCCCAAGGCTGTTTTCCACCCCTTCACAATGCTGGAAATTTTGTGCTTTGGGATTTATACTTTATTTATTTTAAGCTTGTGTGCATGTAGACTGTGTTTTCTGATGTTAACCCTGGGAACTCCTTGCTGCTGTGTTTTGCTAGTGTGTTCTGTGTTTCCCTGTGTTTGGGGTTTATACATTCTTTATTTTAAGTTTGATGTGCATGTAGACTGTTTTCCGATATTAACCCTGGGAACTCCTTGCTGCTGTGTTTTGCCAGTGTTTCCCTGTGTTTGGGGTTTATACATTATTTATTTTAAGCTTGATGTACATGTAGATTGTGTTTTCTTCCATCTGATGTTAACCATGGGAACTCCTTGCTGCTGCATTATGCCATGTCACTGGCCTACCGTCCCCCTGGCTCCACCTACCATCCCCCTGGCTCCGCCCACCAGCTCGCTGGCCTTACTGCCCCTCCAAACTCAAAACCCACCAGCCGCCCCTGACCACAAGCCAAGCTCACCCTCCCCTTACTCAAACGACATGCAGTGGAGGCTGAGAAATTGTGGACCAACCCCGCATCCATTCACCCGGTATCTACCACTTACAGTTCTTTTTATTTGTTTCCCCCTCAACAGGGGTCTATCTTTTTTAAACATTGTCTCCCAAATTCCCTGGTGGTAGCGGCATCCACTGAGAGGCTGCAAAGGAATACTCAAGACACCTCTCCTGCTGACAATGATAATAGACGTATAGACATTTTTGTGCAGAAAGCTTTCACCTCCAGTACTATGCTCACGAGAACTGCCAATTACTCTGCTGGGATGGCATCCTTCCAGCATCATTTGTGGGAAGAAGTATTAAAACTCACCTCCTTCCTCCCAAAGGATAAACCCAAGAAGATGCAGACCTTGTGTTCAGATGGAACTGCTACCACTCATTTCCAACTGCAGGCGGCTCGCCACTCGTCAGACCCTGAAGCACGGGGCGTGGCCAATGCCATTGTAACTAGAAGATTTGCGTGGCTTCGTGGTACAAAGTTGGAATCCCATCATAAATCGAGGATTGAGAATTTGCCCTTTGACCAGGCAGGTCTTTTTGCCAAGGACACGGACAATGTACTGGACAAGATCCAGAAATCCACAGCCACGGAAAGCAAAATGAAAGTTACCCAAAGAGACTCCGTATTACCAGTCACACCCATATATGCAGCAATCTTCTTACTCGAGACTTCAAAGACAGTATTATGGTCAATCCCAAACTTATAATAAGAGGTATTACCCCCAGCATTTTCCATACCAGGGGAAACCTAGACCCCAATATACCCCCTATAGATCTAGGGGTAATACCAGACAACTCTATACTGCTCCAGCCCCGAGGGGGCGCAGATGACAATTACTGAATTGTTCTCTATTCTGCTCTTCTATCTCACAAGAGCAGGTTGATTTCACATTTTCACTGTTCAACTCCCTCCCCATTTGGGAGGCTATCACTACTGATAACTGGGTGCTGAAGGTTATACAGTTTGGTTACTCAGTCTCTTTTTCCACTTTGCCCCCCCTGTAAGCCTGGAACACCTTTTCAATTGTCCTCTTCTCAAACCGAAGCGTTGAATAAAGAAGTTGCAGAAATGTACAACAAGGGTGTTATAAAAGTTGTTAACCAACATGATGTATCATGAGGTTTTTATTCTAATTATTTCATTATAGAAAAGAAAGGGGGTGGGTACAGACCAATTTTGGACTTAAGAGCTCTTAATTACTTTGTCGCTTATCGCAAATTTAAAATGTTAATGTTTAACCGCTTGACAAATTTTTTGCATAAGAATCAATGGTATGGGGGCTGATTGGGCATGCGCAGCTGAAAGGACGTGTGCGGCGAAAGCTCCTGCAATCCCACGATTGAAGATCAAGAAAAGTGAGCCCAAATGAAAAGAAAACCCCCTTAAAAGTACCTGTTGTTTTAAGTAAATGAGCAAAGAAAAGAAAAAGGACTCTGGCAAGACAATCGATAAATTTTGTCCTCCACGGCGCAGTACAAGAAGAACTGAAAGCGGCCTTTACAAAATGGCAGATGGAGCGGGACAAGAAACATAAGGAGAACTGGAGGCTGAGGTGGAGCTAAGAATCAGTGAAGAAGAAGACAGGGAAAACTTGCAGGAAAATAGAATAGTGCAGCTGGAAGACGCCAGTGCACAGTGTTAAAGAGAAACTTTAAGATCTTGAAAATAGGTCACGTTGAAATAATCTGAGGTTCTTGGGAATACCGGAGGGAATGGAAGATGGGGGTGTGAGAGAGCTGGTCCTAACAGTACTGAAGGCAGTTTTTGCTGAACAGTCTGACCTCCATGCTGTGGAGATAGAAAGAGCTCACCACGCCCTCAGGCCAAGGCCTAAGGATCCGCCCCCACCCCCCAAGAGCTATAAAAGTAAAATTCCTAACATTTCAAGATAAAGATGCTATTCTCAGAGCTGCAAGAAGTAAAAAAGCTATGCAGTTTGAAGGTTCTAAGGTATCTATATTTGCTGACTTAGCCTATGACACAGTGCAGAGAAGAAAGGCATGGGGTAAACAAGTTCAGAAGTTAAAAAATATGGGGCGGAAAGCCCAGATTATATACCCCGCAAAACTTTCTTTTATTGACAGAGGCAAACGAAGATTCTTTAATGAGCAATCTGAACTGGAGTACTACATTGAAATGAATTTAAGGCACAGTCCTCAAAGACTAAGTGTGGAAGAACCAGTAAGAACCCAGACTTAAAAGATTAATCTCCTCTCGCCACAGCCATGAATACAATACGGGGCAAAAGAAAAGATATTTTTGCTTACAACAAAATCACAGGACTCGCAGGTTGCAAAAGCTGACAACACCGTTTCTCTTATTTAGGGGGCCCCCAGGGCTGAAAGATTCAGCATAGTACAATATTGATTTGGGTTATCACTTTTGGGTGATATATATTAGTTTAAGTTTTTACTGTTTGTCCCCCTCCCTAGTTATAGAGGGAGAGAGTTTAAATTATTAAGTTATAGAAATTGATTAAGGTTTTAAGAACAAAATCAGTTGCGTAATGTGTGGAAACAATTTACTAGATATGTCCAACTGGGTAAAAATTAAGAAATTGAGATATAAGGAGGAGGCTTCTGAAATGAATAAAATAGAAATAGAGAAGGTTTTCTTAACAGGCTGAAGTAAAGGTGGTATGACTATTGAGGATCAGATCCTAAGTGGAACAACTAGGGATGATGGCTAATTTAAAAATATTATCCTTGAATGTGTGTGGACTGAATAACTCGATTAAGAGGAAGAAGTTCTGGCAGCTAGTTAAACTGTCGCACCCACATATTTTTGCTTTGCAAGAAACTCATCTAATAAGAAGGGATAACTTTCCATTTACAAATAAGGATTATAAAGTATTTTACTCCAATAGAGAAAAGAAAAAGGCTGGGGTGGTAGTGGGTATTCATAAAGCATTAAAGTCACAAATCCAAAGTGTATAAAGATGAGAAGGGTAGAGTTTTAATAATAGAAGGACAAATTCAAGGGGAACAATGTACCGTTGCCAATTTATATGCCCCTAATTACAACACTGAGGAATTCCTGGTGGACACAATTTCCCTGATCTCACAGAAAGCCCAGGGTAGGGTGATGGTATGTGGGGATTTTAACTGCCCGCTATCTTCATTAGACCAGTTTAATAAGAAATGAATCACTAGGAAGCAGGAACGAGTTGCTAAAAAAATAGAATAGTGTAATTGGAGGGACGTGTTTGGAGAAGTCTGCACCCCACCAAACAAGAATTCACATTCTATTCAAACCCTCACGGAACAGCCTCAAAAACTGACCATATTCTAATCAGTAAAGACCTAGTCTCGGAGTGTGAGAATTCTTATACACAGATAGTCCTGTTCTCTGACCATAACGCAGTGGTGGCAGAATTCAACTGTATTGCTAATAAGAATAATGTAAAACAAAGCAGGGGGTTAAAAAAAAATATTTTAATAATAAATGGATACAGGAGGAAATTCAAAAGGCACTACAAGAATATATCCAATTGAATGACCTGCTGGAAACATCACCCCAGACATTGTGGGAGGCAGCTAAAGTTGTTCTTCGGGGGCAATTTATTTCCATGGGGTCACACCTAAAATAAGAAGAGTGGAAAAATATTAGTGCGTTATACCTTCAAATTCGACAGCTTGCTAAACAACCAAAAATTAATGCTGAGAAAATTGCCATCCTTAAAAGGCAGACAAACTCATCAGAAACTGAGACAACAGTCACTAAAATCAGGTACACAAAGCCTTTTTATTATGAGAAGGTCAATAAGGCGGACAAAGTATTGGCATGGCTTACAAAAAAGAGAAGACAAAAAACAACTATTCCATACATACGAAAATCACAGGAATCAGATATATTAAAGGATAAGGAAAAGGTCCAGTGTTTTGAGGAATTCTATGAATCTCTGTATGGTGCTGAAGATCCTCCAGAAAAGGAGTTACATAGGGTATTAAAGCTAGTTACGTTGCCACAAGTGATAACAGACCAGAAAGGGTACCTCAATCAACCCATTACAGTAGAAGAAGTTAAGAACGTCATTAAACAACTACCCGGAAATAAAGCTGCAGGACCGGATGGATATCCAGCCAAGTTTTATAAAACATTTTTAACGCAAGTTGCCCCTATGCTTACAAAGTGTTATAACTCTTTCCTCACACTGAAAACCATGCCAAGAACATTTTATGAGGTGAATATTGCCCAAACCAGGGAAGAATCTAGAGCTATGTAGTGGATATAGGCCTATCTCATTGATAAATGTGGATGCAAACATTTTCACCAAAATCCTAGCTGATAGATTGATGGATGTTGTACCTAGTCTGATCTCACATGATCAGACTGGATTTATTCTGGGGAGACTGGGAATAGATAATGTCAGGAAAATTATTGATGTGATGCACCATGTTAAACAAAAAAATATTACGACAGCAATAATATCGCTTGATGCTGAAAAAGCTTTTGACATGGTGCAGCATCGATATTTATTTGCAACAGTAGAGAGAATGAGTATGAGCAGGGCTTTTGTTGATTGGATTAAATTAATATATAAATTTCCGGTGGCCAGAATAATAATTGATGGAGAATTTCCTAGGGAAATCAGACTGAAATGTGGCACTAGACAGGATTGTCCCATGTCTCCGTTGTTGTTTAATTTAGCTATTGAACCATTAGCTATAATGATAAGGAACTCAAAGCAAATACAGGGGATAAAGGTTCAAGGGAAAGAATATAAATTAGTGATGTATGCAGATAACATCTGCATACATCAGGCTGACAGAATTGCTGACAGGGTCAGTCTGACAGAATTGCCACAGTCAGTGCCGGCCCTAAATGAAATTATGAAACTATTCAGCAAAGTCTCCAGATATAAAGAAAACATAGAAAAATCTAAGATGCTACTGTTTAATGAAGATAGGCTCAATAAAGCAGAGCCGATGAGCTCTATTCCATTCTTGCTAGAAAAAACAGAATTAATGTAGTTAGAAATAAAAGAGACAAAAAAAATAAAAAGACCTATATAAAGCAAATTTTCTTCCCCTGTTAGAAAATTTAAAGCGGAAGGAAGAAGACTGGAAAAATCTTCAAATCTCATGGATTGGCAGAACGAATTTAATTAAAATGATGGTATTGCCCATATTGCTATATACTTTTTTTGCACTGCCAATTCAACTCCCAGATAATTTTTTTGAAAATTAAATCAGATAATATCACAAATAATTTGGAATAGGAAAAAAACAAGATTAAAAAGAACAATATTGTTTACCCAGAAAGAGCATGGAGGCATGAATATGCCAGATTTCATATTATACTATTGGGCGTCCGCCTTGAGAGTGATAAAGGTCTGGTATCACAATGGGTGTTTTCAGACGTTACGGGGCCACTTGGCCCCGTACCAAAAACAACCCTTTCATTCCCCGCCGGGGTCACCCCGTCACGCCATATCAGACGTGCCGGGGGGATCCCGGCGGGGAATCCGGGAGGGGGAGGGGCCGCGTGGCGCAACGTGCGGCCGCACGGCCCCGCCCCCTCCACGCACCCCGCCGCCCGCCCTCCAGGGAGATGGGTGGGTGGTGGGGCCACTGTGGCCGCCGCGTCGGGCCAGATGTGCCGTGGCCCGGGATCCCGCCGGGGATCCCGGGCCGTGGCAACCGGCCAGACGTTACTTTTTTTTGGTCCCCGCTGGGGATCTTTTTGACCACGCTTCCCGGGACATTCCCCCGGCTAGCCCGGGAAGCGTGGTTCAAATTGACCGCATGTGGGTATTGACCGTGGCGAACGTCTGGCAGCCGCCAAACAGACGTTCGAGCCACAGTGACCACAGGTGGGTATTCACCGTGGTTCACTGTGATGTCATAACGTCTGAAAATACCCAATGTTGATACCCCAGACTGGTTTGCAATGGAAAAGGAGTATTGTGGAATTCAGGAATTTTAATATTTCCTGACAGACAGTGCTGAGATAAAGATCCCAAAAAATGAAAATCATCCATTTGTGCACATTGCATTGCAAATTTGGGGAAATGGGCTAAGAAGACGGAAATCAACAGAGAAAAAAATCCATTCACCCCAATTTTTGGTCCATGGGCAAAAAAAGGAATACCTGAAAAATTAAGACAGAGTGGGGAAAAAAAGGTATAAAAATGGCAACTCACCTTTTCGTTGGCGATGAAATCCTGACGTTGGATTCAATTAGACAGAAGAAAATTACTGATCCAGGGTTGCTAGTATACGCAAAAATAAAAAGTAAATTTAATTCCAAACAAGATAAACCCCTATTCACAAGGAGAAGAACTGATATTGAGGCGGTTCTTTACGGAGATCCAGGTCAGAGGGATATATTGTCCCAAATTTATAGGGTGCTGCAAAAAATGTTTAATGAGTCTGATGAGGGTTATATTAAGAAGTGGGAGTCAGATCTGAATATTGTAATTGATAAAAAAAAGAAACAGGCTATCTGGGGGGCAATGCAGTCAGGGTCCAGGTCCTTAGTGGTAAGGGAACCGCAAATTAAGGCAACATACCGATTGTATTTCACCCCAGACCAACTACACGGTATGAATAAAGATTATAAAAAAAAATGCTGGCAGGGATGCGCGGAAACAGGAACTTTGCAACATTATTGGTGGGATTGTCCCAACATACAGGAATTCTGGATAAAAATTGGACAATATATTGGAATGGTAGCGCAGCAACAGATCATAATGCTACCGAGTTTGCGATTCTTGGAATATTTCCTGAAATGCAGATCATGAAGGAAAGGGAACTGGCCTGCCAGCAACTCCGTCTTACAGCTATACTCACGATAGTATGCAATTGGAAGTCGAAGCAGAAACCCGCAATATCGAAATGGTGGCAAAGACTTTGGTGGACTGTAACCATGGAGCGTATACAAGCAGAGTTGCAGCATAAGTTAGAAGAATATTACGCTATATGGAACAACATATGGAGTTTATTGCAGCAAAATCTGGACATGTCTGATAAGTACGAAACAATATGTTTAAGTAAAATCTAAACATGAATAAGGTAACGGAGATGCACAGTTATGGTAGAAAATGGACCAACACTGTAACGGGGTTTCCCAAAATGGTCCACTCTGAGGAACTATAGAATGTAAATAGTTTTCTCAGTTTGTTTTTTGTTTTTGTGACAATTAGTAATGTAGATTTAATTGTTATTAAGTTATAGAAAATAAAATTTAAAAATTAATTAATTAAAAAAAAAAAAAGAATAAATGGTATGCGGTCATAGACCTAAAAGATGCATACTTTCATGTCAGGCTCCATCATAAATGTAGACTTTTTTTAGATTTGTCCATGGCTCAATCCATATGCAATTTTGCTCGCTTCTGTTTGGTCTATCTTCAGCTCCCAGGATATTCACCAGGGTGATAGCCCCTGTGATTGCATATATTCAAAAACAAGGTATCACTACCTAGATGACTGGCTTTTAGTAGTGGACTCCCCACAGGTACTTCAACAAAATGTAACGCTTACTTTGCATCTTTGTGAGCTTTTGGGCCTAACGGTTAATATTCAAAAAATCCACCCTTTGCCCTTCCCAACTTATTTCTTACATTGGGGCAATCCTTGACTCCACATTTGCAAAGGTGTATGCTTCACCTGAGCGTTTGGAGGATATTTCCTCTTTAATTAAGTCTATTTTGATCCAAATTTTCCAGAGGCTTCTAGGTCTCATGGCCTCTACCATGACTACAACCCCTTTTGCTAGATTGTATATGCGTCCTTTGCAGCTTTGGATGTTAAAACTATTTAATCCGCTGTTAGATTCTCCAAACAAAAAGTTACGAATCACTTGAAGTGTGGTAGATACTTTGAAGTGCTGGTGTCGTAGAGATTTTGTGTTAAGAAGTATGCCATTCAATAAGCCTGTCCCTACTAATGTGCTCACAACTGATGCTTCCTTAACAGGATGGGGAGCTCACCTCCGCAATTTCAGCATTTCAGGGATGTGGAATACAAGACAGAGACAGGCCCACATAAATGCCTTGGAGACCATAGCTATCCTACAAGTATTGAGAGCATTTTGCAAGTGTCTCCAAGGAACAGTTATCAATGTGACTTCGGACAGCATGTCAGCTGCCTGGTATATAAACAAGCAGGGCGGCACCAAGTCACCAGAACTCTGCCAGTTAGCTCTACAAGTTTGGCATTTTGCGAGGCGACACAATATGTACCTGATTGCCACTCATGTAGTTTGTTCGGAAAACACGAGGGCGGATGTCCTCAGCAGGCTCACAGTGGAACAACGCGAGTGGGAACTCTCAAACCAGGTATACATTGGGTTGATCGCTCGTTGGGGTATGCTGACAATAGATTTGTTTGCCACTGCGATCAATACCAAATGCAGCCAGTTCTGCTCCAGGGCGGCGCATGACCCAACTTCCATGGGGGACGCGTTTCTCATCCCATGGAAACCCAATCTAGTTATGCAAGGTACAGAGAGAAGGCCAATCTGATACTAGTATGTCCAAATTGGCCCAGACAGTTTTGGTTCAACGAGCTCCTCTCTCTAACCACATTCTCAATTCCACTGCCTCAGTCACCCCAGTTATTGTCAGTGAATCAGGGACAAATTCTCCACCCAGACATATCCCGACTGAACCTTCATGCATACAGGATTCAAATCCCACAGTTCCTATTTCCATAGATGATAAGTTAACACTAGTTCTATTGAATGAAATTAAACCATCTACAAGAAAGTCTTATGAATCCAAATGGAAAAGGTTTACCTTTTGGTTAGCTGATAATAAACTCACCTCGAGTCAACTTTCAGTACAGATAATTCTACAATACTTGCTCCATCTAGCTGAAAGTAGACTGGCTCATTCTTCATTGAATGGCTCCATCTCTCAGCAATAGCAAAACAGGTGTCGCTGAAGACAACCAGTCCTTGTTTGCTCACCCTCTGATAAAGAGATTCCTTAAAGGTCTCTCCAATTTATTTCCCCCGCATAAGGTCCCTATCTCTCAGTGGGACCTTAGTTTAGTTCTGGAATATCTCACGAGTGATCCCTTTTGAGCCACATCAACAATCAGACCTTTTTTACTGGACTTTGAAAACTTCATTCTTGGTAGCCATCACTTCTCTGAGATGAGTCAGCGACTTAGCTGCTATTTCCATCAAAGTGCTTTATGTACAAGTTTTTCATGACAGGATTGAAATTTCTGCCCACCCCTCCTTCATTCCTAAATCCATTTCCCCCTTTCATTTGTCTCAAAAAATGATACTTCCAGTCTTTCCCCCTCCGCCTCATGACTCAGAGGCTCTTAAGTCTGCCCATAACCTAGACGTTAGAAGGGCTGTCCTTATTTATTTAGAGAAAACTAAAGACTGCAGACGCACTGATAATCTTTTTGTCTCTCCCTCCCTAAATACATTGGGAAGTAAAGTATCTTCCCAAACTATCTCTAAGTGATTGATAAGGGTAATTTCCCTGGCGTATCAACATTTGGGTCTCGAGCCTCCCCCCAATTTATGAGCCCATTCCCTGAGGGCTCTTGGAGCCTCCACGGCAGCATTTGCTAATGTATCCGCGCAAGAGATTTGCAGAGCGACTATGTGGAGTTCCCATCACACCTTCATCAAACATTATGCCCTCCATTTGGATTCTCAAACCCAAACTGTTGTTGGAGTATCAATCCTTAAGTCGGTTCTTAGGAATAAATAATTCACAAATCTGTGTGCCTTCAAAAATTACTTTATTCTTTGATACAAATACTTTGTTAATGTGGTTTCTAGTTACTACTTACCAGTGTTAAAGTAATAAAGATTATTAACTAGTTGAATGTACAATGTTATTATCAGGAAAATTCCCCCACTGCCTACATCTGGGCTTGGTACGCTCCCATTTGTGAGAATGGGAGGAACCACTCGAAGAAGAACAGAAGGTTGCTACCTTGTAAACAAGGTTCTTTGAGATGGCTCCGAACATTCTCACAAATGCCCACCCTTCTGACCCTGCAAGGAATTTCCTTCTATTGCTTAAGGGTTGGAAGGAACTGTTGGGTTTAGGCGGGAAGGTATTTTATATAGGGTGGGGGCATGTGAATGTCACGTGAAATTTAAATATGAGCCTGGTATATGCTAGTAAGAGAAGGGTGCGCAAGCGCAAACCCATTTGTGAGAATGTTCGGCGCTATCTCAAAAAACCTTGTTTACAACAACCTTCTGGTTAATTTTCCTGCTCCCACAAGTTCTAGGTTGGGAGGTAATTTTTCTGTGATGGGAAATATGACTTCTTGGGCAGGTTTAGGGCCTAGTAATTCATTTTATTAAAAACAAAAACAAATTAAACATTACTTTCTTCATACCCAACACCCCAGAGCATCCTCACCTAGGCAATATGCCCAAGGCCTGAGGGGGTGAGGGGGAGAGGAAAGATCCTAGTCCTCACCACCTGAACACTCAGAATCCAGAGCAGGGGTGTTCCTAACGTCTCCCAGCACCTGAGCACCTAGAACCAAGGTATAAGGTTTTTCACGGGAGGGGGGGGGGG
>QEPC01002794.1:1753041-1774346 GCA_003113815.1 Sphenodon punctatus
CTTGTTGAAAGTCAAGATGGAAGAGAGTCAATTCTTGAAGAAGAACTTCCTTCTTCTTCCTCACAGGAGGCCTGAGGTCACTTCCTGAGTCTCCTGGCCATTGTCATTGTTATCAAGTTGGGAAGGTTACCTGGCCGTTGCTTGGCAACAAACTACCCACTTGCCATGACAAAGGTAATCTCATCCCCCACTCTGGCAACTGGTTTCAGTATTCTGCCCCCAACTGAGCTTACAATCTGTTTAACCCTTCACATCACAACACACATATCCCCAAAATGTGAGTCATCTCCCCCAAATGGGTGTGTTGCCCCCACGTCCCCATGACATCCCTGCCCTGGACCATAGCGCTCCCGATGAGCCGTGGAGGCGACTATGGACCCCTTCATATGCAGGATGTGGTCCAGGGCATCATAGAATGGGGCGGTCCGGGCTCCGTGTCCGGACCACCTATTGTTGTCCCGAAAGGCCTTATACCCCCTCTTCAGCTCCTTGGCCTTCGAGCGGCACTGTGCCGCTGTGCGCTGATGCCCCGCCGCCTCCATGTCCTGCACTATGTCCTGGTAGACATGTTCATTGCACTGGTTGAGTGAGAGCTCCAGCTGGTACTCCAGGGTCCCCCAGATCCTAATGAAGTCTTGGGTCTCTTGGAGCCCCCACTGGCCCCCTCTGTGGTACGCCTTCCTCCCTCTTCTCCACTGTGGTTCCTCCTCCTCCTCCACCCAGGCTTGTCCGGTGTCCTCCGGGGGCTTGTCCGCTCTTCCGTGTCTGCGAGAGGCAGGGGGTGGGGGGTTTAGGATTGGGTGCGTGTCCTGGCCCCTCGCGGGGCGCCCCCTTCTCCCTGGCGGGAGCCCAGGCTTCCCCGTGCCCCCCCCCCCTTAGTGCCCCTACTCCCCTGCCCTTGTTTCCCCTTACCCGTTTCCTGGGTGCCTCCTCTGCCCCCATTCCAGCTGATGTCCCTGGGGCGTCGTGTCCCGGCTGGTGCGGGTGTTGTCCCTGCACCTCCTCCATGGTCAGCATGACCCCCGGCTCCCCCTCCTTCGCCTGCGCTTCCTCTGCCACTGCCTCCTCCTCCTCCAGCCTCGCTCTCTCGCCCACCACTCTCTTCCGCCTCCCTCCTCACTCCATCCCGCCATGCTTCCCTGCTGCAGGTTTCCCTTTAAATCTCCCTCCAGTGGTTATGTTGTTGCTGGTTGCCTGGCAATGATGCTGCGTGCATTGTCCACGGCTGGGGATCATTTTCTTTGGTTCTGCCTGAGAATTGGCATCCAGACGTTACTTTTTGTTGCTTCCCAGTGGGAATCTCTTTGACCACGCTTCCTGAGATTTTGCGCCGGGTAGCCCGGGAAGCGTGGTTGAAATTGACCCCATGTGGGTATTGAGCGTGGTGAACATCTGGCGGCCGCCTAACAGACGTTCAGGGCTCTTTGGCCCAACGCGCGATTGAGCGTGGTTCACTGTGGTTGAGCGTGATCTCGTAACGTCTGAAAACACCCTATGTTTGTAAATACAGAATTAACCCCAAGCTGTGTCCCACCAATGTTAGGATTAGCAATTCCACTGGACCATGTGAAGTTCAGTAAAAGCTTGGCCAGGTATCAGTCTTTAGAGTTTCCCAAAAGCCTTACTTCATAGTTTCGTTGGTGCAGCTCTTCTCTGACTGGTAAGCTAGGATCATGCAGATGCAGCTCAACAAGCTGATCTCAACCAACTGAGAGAGAGATAGCAAGATCGATCCTTTCTTTGTCTTGTCTCCCCCCTTAAGTACTTTTCCAGGGTCCTTTGTTTAATTTTCCCACCCGGTGACTCTGTGCTTTCAGTCACGTCCACAGGAAGAAATCCATTTGCAACTCAATGGTCTATGGCTAGTGTCTGCAGAGGTGTTTAGGCTTTTTCTGAATACACATTCAGCATGACTTTGCATTTCTCCATTACATGAAGTGAGTTTCCAGTTCTCAGTTTTCATATTTAACCTTTACATATTTTGTAGTCTACATGTAGTCTACATGTAATCCAGTGTCTCCTTATGACAGCCCCCCCCTCCAAAACATGTGAAGGATGCAGAAAACAACCTGTATCTGGAACATGTTGAAGTGGGTGGTGTGTTGTGTTGGTGGGAGTAAGGATATGCTACACACCCCCACCCCACCCCCACCCATCTCATTTCCCTTTGGTCGATTTATGTTCAAGTTATGTATGTGGTGCTTCAAACACTCTGTTAGCATTGTGGGGCTATCATGTTCACTTGTTTTCAAGCATTGCACATTGGAGTGATCATCGGGATTTACTAGGGGTGGGACTACCAGATCTACTGGTATCCGATACTGCCGGTATTGGGCAGTATTCAAATGAATGCGGTATTCAAATGAATGGCCGCAATGTAAAAAAAACACACAAAAAACCACAAACACTTTCCCTCCCCGAGTCCAGGCTACGCGGGTGGAAGGGGGGACACCCCCTACCCACCCTGCCCAGCCTGGATTTAAACACCAAAAATAATTTCCCCTAAGTCCTTTAGTGCGGGCTCCGGGCTGCCACCGGTGACCCAGAGCCCGCACCAGCACTGCAGCAGCCAGCAGGTAAGGGTACCAGTACTTTACTGATCCCAGGGGTGGGGGGTGGTTTAACACTCCCCCACCCCAGGGATCACCCTACCTCCCCACCCAGGGATTAATGCCATTGCCTCCTACCTTGAGCTCCAGGTGGCAGTGGCGACGATCCGGCAGCTTCAGCACTGGCTGTGGCTGCCGCCAGCTTCAGCACTGGCTGTGGCTGCCGCCAGCTTCAGCACTGGCTGTGGCTGCCGCCAGCTTCAGCACGCTACTAGGCCTTCCGGGGAAACCCGGAAGCTCCCCGGAAGGTCTAGTAGCATGCTGAAGCCGACGGCAGCCACAGCCAGCGCTGAAGCCGCCAGATCGCTGCCGCCGCCCAGAGCTCAAGGTAGGATGCAATGGCATTAATCCCTGGGTGGGGAGGTAGGGTGATCCCTGGGGTGGGGTGTGTGTTAAACCACTCCCCACCCCAGGGATCAGTAAAGTACTGGTACACTTACCTGCTGGCTGCTGCAGTGCTGGTGCGGGCTCTAGGTCGCCGGCGGTGGCCCGGAGTCCGCACTAGGGGACTTAGGGGAAATTATTTTTAGTGTTTAAATCCAGGGTGGGTGGGGGGTGTCCCCCCTTCCACCCGCGCAGCCTGGACTTGGGGAGGGGGGAGGTTTTTGGTTTTTTCCATTGATTTCAATGGGGACAGTTCCCCATTGAAATCAATGGAAAAGATCCGGTACCGGTAAACTGGTATTAATCTGGTAAACCGGTTTTTGTAAATCCGGGAACTGGTAAAACCAGTACCCGGTATTTGGCCTGATGTCCCACCCCTAGGATTTACTCTTTCGGGGTTCACTATCTTGTAGGGGTCTACACTGAGATGTCTACGTCCCTCTGCCCCTTGTTGCATGTGGGGTTCCCCTTGCACAAAACCTTCAAGGTACATCAGTATGGATGCTGGGATTTTTAGGTCTTTGCACAAGAATGTGACAAAAGGGTGGCAATGCCATGTCAACCTCCTTTGTTCCCGTTACAGAAATAGGCCATGTTCCCAAATTACATAGTAGCATAGGTAGGTCATAGTTTATTGTTGACCTTATGACATTTGTGCATGTCATCACTTCCTTCCCTGATCTATCTGGACTGGCCAGACCGTAGATCATAAGTATCAGTAGAAAACAAAAGATAGAGTATGCAGTAAGTGTGAGACCTTTTGCATTGCTCAGTTTAGTGTCTATTTCTGCAACTTCATCAGTTGTTTCTCTCATAACCTGGAAAAGCTTATCCCTTGTACAATCTGTTTCAGAGGTAGCAGGAGAGAATGTAAGCTTGGTCTGTACCTTAGGGCAAATGTCTCCTATCCCCATCACATTGTCTGTGTTACTCTGCATTTTAAAAGGCTCATCACTGTTGGGATTTGTAAGCTTTTCACTTGGAGAATTGCCAGCATTCCCAGTCAGGAGAGAATTGTTTTCTAGTCTTTGCCTTTCCACTGTGTCTGTAATGCTATGGTTGAATGTAGTTCCATTCAAATCAATCACATACCCAAAAATTACTTCTCTCAAGGGGCTATTGTCATCAGAATCTCTTGTGCTCGGCCCCCAAATTGTGTTTGTTCCCCCAGGACCCACTGGGTCTTTACAACCGTGTATTTTTCCTTCCTTGGAGTCTGACTTTGTGGACTGGGTGTAAAGACCCTCAAGTGTTATTTCAGACACCCCTCTATGAAACTCTTGATTCAGTTTACCATGTGCAGTAATCTGATCTCTGGCAGCCTCTGTGTCTTGTAGGGAGTAAAGATCATGGGCACTATTAACCGTTTCCTCCACTCCACTCTCTACAAGCCAGACCTACCCTGCAGAACATGCCAGCTCTGTGTCTGAGCTGCGTTCCCCATGACAATTCTTATCTGGAATCTGTTTCACCTTTTGTCTCTCGGGAGCAGCACAATTCCCCTCAGGGTCGTGCACTGTCTCATGAAAATTGAGCATAAGCTGCAGTGTCTCTCTGCTCCTTCTCTGGTAAGACAGAGACATAAAGTTCACCCTTAGAACCATGCTCTTGCCCCTTTAGGATTACAGGCTGGGTTTCTGACCTCGTTTGCTGCATTTTTATCATTGGGAAAGACACACCCATCCCTCCCTCATTTAAATTAGGCAAGGTTTTATTCTTAGCTAGTTCTAACCTGAAATCTGCTTGTGTTTCAGTCAGCACCTTCTCTTAAGGTAGAATCACTAACCTCCTGGCCTGCCTGCAACCCCCTGGGTTCAGTAGGGGCTTCCCCAGCCTCTAACTCTCCTCCCGTGGTGGCCACCTGGTTTGATTCCACCGACGTTGGGCCCTCCCATTCAAGGTCGAGGACCAACGTTTGGGCCTCAGAATCAGTTTGGCCCTTTGGTTTCACTCCATTTAGTTCCTCTTGTGAGACAGGGGCATGCTGTTCACTCCCAGAGTCTTGTTCTCCCATGCCTTCTGGCTGGGCCTGAGACTCCTCTTTGGAGTTTTCCTGCTCCTTAGTGGAGTTCATAGGTTGGGATGCAGCCTCTGTGTAGCTCCCAGAGCCTTGCTGCAACCCTTCCCCTCCATTAGACTTGCTCTCTGTCTCTCCATGTTCCTGGGAAGGACCCTGGGCTACAGCTATCTCTGTAGACCAGTCCCAGATATCATTTCCCACCAGCATTTCGTTCTCTGCATTTTGGGGGAGCAGAGCCACCTCAATAGGCCCTGTTAAGCCCTCCCATTCTAACTTTATTATTGCTGTGGGTAGAGTGTCTTTAATTCCCGTTGCCAGGTAGACCACAACCTTTCTGGCAGTGTTAATTTTATGTTTTGGGACTAGTTCCTCACGGACCATAATCATGTGTCCCATTGTCAAGCCTCCCCATACAGTTTACCCCATTCACCTTAGCAGGGTTTCGTAGCACCTGATCTGCTGTGGGCGGGTCAGGGATAGTAGAGCCAGCATAAACCCCTTCAGGGACGGGTTGGACTACAGATACAAAATTTGCACTGACAGTTCTAATAATTCCCTCAGACTCCCCTTTTGTGAGGCAGTCATGTGCCATATGGCCTGGTTGATTACAATTAAAGTAATTCCTTGAATCATTATAAGAGGATTGGAAGGTGTGTGCCCTTTGGAGTCTGGGTGATCCCACCTTTCTGACTTCCATGTCCCCCTTTGGCCTGTCTTGGGACGTAGTGGCCTTATCTGATCGGGCGGGTTTGGGGGGTTTGTAACCATTTTGTTTGTTATGAAACCCATTTTTTTACTTTCCCCCCTTTTGTTTGTGTTCCCCATAGGCTAAAATAGCATTGGCAACAGATTCATCTGCCCTTTTGGCTGCTTCTTTGGGATTAGTTATTTTTTGGTTAAGGATATGAGCTTTTAAACCAGAACCGCAGAGGGTCAGAAACTGTTCCATAATCACTAAATCTATGACGGTATCAATGGTAACATTCCCTTCCCCCTTTAACACCAAACTGCTTAAGTATGTTGTAACAATCAGCATAAGACATACCCTCCCCCTTTTTAAAATTATGCAACTTCTGTTGGTATGTCTCTGGGGTTATGTAGAAGCTGTCCAGTACCCCTTTTCTGAATTCCTCATATAGCCATTCCACTTCTGTTTTAGAACTGAATACATTACATGCCTTGGCGGTGAGTTTTGGGAGCATCAGTCTAACCCACAGGTTCTGGTGAATTTGCTCCTGGCGAAAGATGTGCTCTGCTGTGGTGAAAAAATAATCAATGCATTCAGTTTCTTGGTACAGGGGCAGAAGAGCTGAATAATCTCTAATCTGTTGTGTTGTCTACTGGCCCTGTCTTGGTTGCTTTCAGAGGGTGCTGGAGGCTGGATTCCTAATTCCTTCTGTGTCTGCAGGAATTCAAGTTGATGCTGTTCTCTCTCTTTTTCTCTTTGCTGTTTTAGTTTCTCGAGTTCAAGTTCCTTCTCTTGTTTCAGTCTTTCAAGTTCAATCTCTTTCTCTTGTTGCTTTAGCTTTTCTAGTTCAAACTGCATCTTTTGTTTCTCTGCATTTTCTCTCTCCTCCTTTTGCAATTTCATTTGCTCTAATCTGAGCTCATGCTCCAGTTTCAGTCTGGCCAGCTCAGCTTCTGTGTTTGAGCCATGTCCCTCGTTGTCTCCAGGTCCTTCTTCTCCTGGTTGCTGGTCAGATGGAGGGGGATTTTGAGGGGAGTTTGGCAGATCAGCTCCATTTTTATCTTGGCCCATCCCCACAAATTCTAGTATAAACTGCTTGAGTTGCCGCTTCGTTTTTCCCTCTGTTTGGAGGTGTCTGTCTTGTGCCTCCTTTATCAATTCTGCCTTCAGGAACCTGGAGAAAACCTTTGGCAGCCCTATTTTGATAACTGGCTCTGACACCCGAAATGAAAAACAAAACAACAAACACAGCACTCTGGTATAGTCTCTTGCCTGCTTCTCTTGCTTCAAATCTAAGAGATGAGTTCCAGAAACAGCTGGCAACTCCCACTTCAGTTCCTACACATTGGTACACAGTTCTGGGATTTATTTCCTTTGGTTGGGTGCACCTGTCATGGGATTGAGGGCTCAGTACCCCACTCTAGGCTGTTGTGACTCGGTTCCCCTGGCTTGCAGCTCTCCCTGAATCCACTCTTTCTCTCGAACTGATTGAGCCTGCAATGGGTGAACCTTCTGGTCACCTTTCCAGCCACAGAGTTTCCCAACACAGACTCTTTCTCTCTAGGTTCGTCTATGTTTGCAAACACAGAATTAACCCCAAACTGTGTCCCACCAATGTTAGGATTAGCAATTCCACTGGACCATGTGAAGTTCAGTAAAAAGTAGTTTAATGAATAAATCATGAATAAGCATGCAGTACAAGATTATACTCGAGAGTGCAGAAATGAAAATAACATAACCAATAACGCATTCCTATCTGTACTTGGATTCTCCTGATTAGGCTTACCCTAATCCAGGTCCAAGGGTATTCCAGTTCATGTCACAGCCAGCGATGGAAAGCTTGGCCAGGTATCAGTCTTTAGAGTTTTCAAAAAGCCTTACTTCATAGTTTCGTTGGTGCAGCCCTTCTCTGGCTGGTAAGCTAGGATCATGCAGATGCAGCTCAACAAGCGGATCTCAACCAACTGAGAGAGATAGCAAGATTGATCCTTTCTTTGTCTTGTCTCCCCCCTTAAGTACCTTTCCAGGGTCCTTTGTTTTATTTTCCTGCCTGGTGACTCTGCTTTCAGTCACGTCCGCAGGAAGAAATCTATTTGCAACTCAATGGTCTATGGCTAGTGTCTGCAGAGGTGTTTAGGCTTTTTCTGAATACACATTTGGCATGACTTTGCATTCTCCATTACATGAAGTGAGTTTCCAGTTCTCAACTTTCATATTACATATATGTTTAAACTTTACCTTTACATATTTGTTAGACCTGTAGTCTACATGTAGCCCAGTATCTCCTTATGACAGTCCTCTAAAATTAGCATATCTGGCCACCCTAAAATTAGAAGCTGAGTTAATTAGTTTAATGTTAATGGTTAAACGTTACGTTTAAATGTGAGCCGCCCTGAGCCTAAGGGAAAAGATGGGATACAAATAAATACTGCTTTAAAATGTTATGTTTTTTTTCAGAAGGGGGGGCCTTGGTGAAAATATGGGAGCTGGAAACTCAGGTCCCCCAACCTCTATGAAGTTTACACCTGTGCCTAGAATCTGGTAGGAGGGGGGCCCTAATGCCTGAGCACTCACAATCCAGGTGGTGGGTTCCTAGCCCTCCAGCTCCTGAGAACCCACCTACCCAGGGGGAGGGTTCCTAGCCACCCCTTCCTCGTGCCTGAGACTCAATGTGTGAAAGGGGGAGGGTTCCTAGCCATGCTATTAGGGTTGCCAGATATGCAAATGTTTGCCTGCCACTTGTGAAAAGTACATGTTACAGGGCTGCACTGCAGAGCCGGCCTTAGAAATTGCGGGGCCCTGGGCGAACACAAAATGCAGGGCCTCCTCAGTTCCATGCACTTTTGACAGCTCATCCACTTTCCCATGGCTCCTCCCACTTTCCTGTGGTCCCTCCCATTTTCCAAGGCCCCACCCACTTCCATTTGACAATTAGAGAATTGTCATATAAGTTATTTTTAACTTGTCTGTACAATGTGCTCCAAAGAACATTTAAATCTGGTTTAGATGAAAGGGAGCCCAGGACAGAGATCCGATTAAAAGGCAAAGACTATTATTTAAAACACAGGAGGGGATGTACACAACGGATAGGGACAGATTATCCATGGCCTGAACCCTCCTTCTCTGGAGCATATTCCTATTACACTCCCAACACAGGCGTTCAAACATAGATCCAGCTGATCAAACATAAATCAAACAACCCCCACACAGTCACAGCACCCCCCCATGAAAGCAGGGGATGAGGAACTGAACCTCAGGCCCAGAGCAGCCAAACACAGCTCTCAGCAAAACTTTGTCAGTGTGACCCCTTTCCAGTTCTTGGATTTAAGGGTCTCAAACACAAAAGCACTAAAAACCCAGTTAAACGTATCAAACATGAAACACCCCCACGACCACAACACCCCCAGCCCCTTCCCAAACCATCCCCCAGATGGTCCCACTCTACTCCCAAAGCCCGACAGACGCGTGTAGCAGCACAAATGAGCTGATATCAAGAAAGAGGAGGAAGAGGTATTGGCCGGGTGGCCCTTACCTCAGCTGCTGCCAGGCCTGGGTCTTCTGGGAGCCGGGCTGGAGGCTGACAGGCTTAGGTTGCTAAGCAGGAGGGGGACAGCAGGAACTTTCTGCTGGGCTGGGTAGGGGGATGGCTCCCTTTCCCCCTCCAGGAGACATGGGGAAGTGGGGGCAGCCATCAGGGGGTGAGGGGGGGACAGCCATGGGAGGCGGAGCGGGCTAGAGGGACCAACTCCCCCTCGCGCGCACACCCTCACCCCCCCACACACCCTTCTCTCTTACACACCTCACACACAGTCATTCTCTCATATACATTAATTCATTCGCTCTCTCACACATGCTCTCACCTCTCTCACGCACCCCCATTCAAACTCACCCACACGCTTTCACCTTTCTCTCTTCACTAACACACCCATTCAAGGTCACACACGCTTTTACCTCTCTCTCACACACACCTATTCATACTCTCACACGTGCTCTCACCTCTCTTTCACACACACACCCATTCAAGCTTACACTGTCACACACGCTTTCATCTCTCTCTCACACACCCATTCAAGCTTACACACATGCTGTCACCTCTTTCACACACACACACACAGACACACTCAAGCTTACTTGTCACACACACTTTCATCTCTCTCACACACACCCCCAAACCCATTCATACTCTCACACATGCTCTCACCTCTCAAACACATACACACACAAACCCATTCAAGCTTACACTGTCACACATGCTTTCATCTCTCTCTCTCTCTCTCTCTCTCTCTCACACACACACACACACACACACACACATTCAAGCTTACACACATGCTTTCATCTCTCATACACACCCCTCAATCCCCAAAGTGTTCCAAATTCCGTGCCAGGAAGTTGCATAAAGCAACTTCCTATGAGGGGAGCGGGGACATCATGTGAGGGAGCGAGGAGGTGGAGCCCAGGCCAGCGGACAGAATGGCTGGTGAAAACGTGGGGCCCAGTGCTGCAGGAGGGAAAGGGAGGTCTCCGGCGGAGCAGCATGGTGGGTGGGTCAAGTGGTGGCAGCGGCGGGGCCCCGTGCCATGGCACGCGACAACTCCTCCGACGAGCATGCATGCTGCCCGAAGGTGAAGACTGCAGTTCCCCACCCCCCAAAATTAATTTTAAAAAAACCACAGCCTCCCCCCCAAAAAATACAGCCCATCATGGGGTCCCCTAAGGGGCGGGGCCCTGGGCCGCCACCCCTAGCCACCCTGTGGTAAGGCCGGCTCTGCTGCACTGACACCAATGCAGCTGTACAACATGTATTTTCAGGCTGCATCAGCAACCTGTAAGTTAAAGGTACAACCACTCTCCATTATAATTGTAAACAGGGGACTGCTGAAGCCCCGATATTGAGGAAACTGCTTGAGGTACAGCTCAGAAAATGTATCCATGGTGGGTTCTATTTGTAGGGACCATCATACGTGGAAAGCTTGAAGAAGTTATAACTGTTGAAAAGTTAATTGGTTGTGGTCAAAATGCAGAGTGTCCTGACGATTTTGAATCATCAGTGTCTCCTCCCAGAGTCTTGGCGTTGAGATCGACAGCAAGTGCTGCTGGAGTCTGGGAGTGTTTAGCACAGTCAAAACCAAGTTATTCATGATTAACAAATTGGTTCTGCTGGCTCATGCATGCGCAGTCGAGCAGCCACTGACCACCCAAAAACAGCATAAGGAAAGTTATGTGACCGTGCTTTTTAAAATCACGCAACTTTATCAGGAGCCAGCTCTGGCACAAAGACTTTAAGCTCTAGTCAGTTTCATGTCAATTACCCTCTTGCCTCACTCCAGGTATGAAAAGTCTGCAACTTTTCATACCAAGTAAAAAGTCTGCAACTTTTGAAAAGTTGCAGACTTTTCATATGGAGTCAAAAGTAGGAGTGAGGCCAGAGCAGAGAGTAATTGACATGAAACTGACTAGAGCTTAAAGTCTTTGTGACAGAGCTGGCTCCTGATAAAGTTACGTGATTTTAAAAAGCAGAGTTGCGTAACTTTCCTTATGCTGTTTTTTGGTGGTCAGCGGCTGTTCGACTGCGCCAGCCACCAGAACTGATTTTTAAAATGTTTACTAACTCATTTTTTGCTGCACCAATCATTATCACACTACACCAGTACTTGTTCTAGATCTCGCACTTCAAGGCTGCAGACCCAAAGACCCAGCTCAACAGTAGGCTGAGGCAGGGCAGGGAAGGCTGGTAGAAGGGATTGTGGTAGGGGCGGATCCTCCATGGGAGTGTTGGAGCAGCTGCCCCCCCAACGCTCCTCAGGCTGTCAACGTGTCCCCAGCCTGTCCCCACTGCCTGCCTGCCTCCCCAAAGTGTAGATCCTGTGCGTTGCAGCTGTAGGCTCTACCTCCTCGGCCTCCATTCTCTCTACCTCCTCAGCTAAAACCCTTGTTCATGCCATGGTTATCTCTCACCTCGATTACTGCAACCTCCTCCTTGCTGGCCTCCCTCGCTCTCACCTGCCCCCCTTATCGCAATCCAAAACTCCGCTGCCAAGGTCATTCACTCTGCCCATCGCTTCAACCATGTGCAGCCTCTCCTCTTCTCTCTCCACTGGCTCCCCCTTCCTGAACGTATCCTGTTTAAACTCCTGGTATTCATGTTCAAAACACTCCACGACCAAGCTCCCCCTTACCCCTTGGACCTAATCTCCCTACGCACTCCTGCACGCGCTATCCGCTCTTCCTCTGTTCCCTCCCCACATAGAGCCTCCAAACCCCCTCCCCATTTCCATGCCTCTCCCACACAGAACCCCCAAGCCCCTTCCCTGTCCCCATGCCTCACCGTCTTCTTGTCCAAGTTATCTCTCTCCCTTGTGGGCTCAGTCTCTCCATGTAACTGTGTGTGCAGCAGCTTCAGCCTCTCCCCAGGCTCCTCCCTGAGCGCTCCTGTCCTGCCCAAAGCAAGCTCTCTCCCTCCCCTCTGGTAAAGAGGAAAGGAGGGAACTCTCTTTCTCTCTCCTTCCACTCTGGTAGGGGAGGGGGTGGCCAGAGCATTTAGAAAAGATGCTCAGAACCTCCCCCCTGGGCATTGCTGATTGGCTGGGAACCCAGCCAAAGAGCACCTGGCACCTCCCCCCAGTCCCTCCCTAATCCCCCAGAGAGCACTGCTTCTCTGGGATGTCTAGTCAGATTCATGTCAATTACCCTCTGGCCTCTGCCAGCGACAAATATTATGACTCCGGGAGGCAGTCCAGCATCTGCTATCCCCACCCATTCAGAGATTCATACCTGGGTTTATACCTGCCAGTACTTGGTAGCTGGAAATTACCTTTTCTATGCACATAATGCTGAGTTTTTTGAGCAAATCATATTATTGAGTGTCTATAGTGAAAATTGAAATTGAAAACAGTCTTTGCATGTTGTCAACCCAGTTTCTCACATCCATGGCTCACAGCGATGTACTGGCAGGAAGCAACACACCATTTTATTGGGGTCTCAGCCACTGTGGTGTTGGAAATCCCTCAGTTTGCATAAAAGCGAACATAAAAGTCAAACATGTGCCTCTTGTACCCTATCTCTAGCATCTTCTGCATTACTGTACAGTTAAACATCCCTGCTCACCAGTGCACTCTGCACTTCTCCACTTGTTCAAATTTCATATAGGGCATTAGTCAGTTCCTATTCCCATTCAGGAATCACTTGTTTCTCCCAAGAGATTAATCTCTACCATTGGATTAAGGCACTCTCGGTGGTCCTGTGGGTATCCTCTTACAGTCATCAGGGCAGTGATGAGGAAAAACAGCAGCAACAGTCCAGTGACTTCCATATTTCTGACAGTGCACAAATGTCCAGAAAACTAATGGTCTCAATTGCACCCCATTGTCTCACCTCAGTCAAAGCTCCCATTCTGCTGAAATTTGAACTTCAGCAGGGTTGCACAGTGTCTGCACTCCATCATGTATACATAGAATGCCATTGTGTGCATGTGCCATCCTATGAGCACATAGGCTGCCTCGGAGGATGGGTTTGGTAGTTCTCTCTGTACATCAGGTCTCACATAAATGTCAGCAAAGTCCAGGGTATCCATCACCCCCCAACTTCTCTGGGTCCCATACCCCAGGTGGCCACAGCACCCACAGATCAAAGTTAAGCCATTTGGCTTTACCTAGCAAACAACGCACAGCAATAGCTTTCATGGCATTATCATCTCTCATGGTCATTGCAAGCAAAAATGGTTACTTTCAAAAGATAAGACAATATTAGTAGTTTTTAACCAATGGGCAGCTCTGCTCCCACATACCTTCTGAGCACAGTGACCTTCATTGCCTTGCAGATCCCCCCACCTGCCCATTTCTTAACATTTAGTAGTTCCCTCTGAAAGATAAATCATCTACATTCCATGTGTCTATGGTGGTAACAGTTGTAACATTTTTAGATAATTTTTTGGTAGGATGAACATACCCAGTTTCTTCAACCTTTCCTTATTAAGCTTGCTTTCCAGACCCTTTAGCCTCCTATGAACCCACTCCAATTAGTCTGTCCTAAAAAATTCCATGCTTTCATGCAGGTAGCAGCAGTAACATTTCTAGGTTATTTGTCATGTGCACTGACATGCTTGTTACATGGACATGTAGACACACATACACACACGCACACACACATGCACAGTATACGCTTTACAAAAACCTTTTCAACCACTAGCCGGCCTGTTACCAATAGCAGCTCGTGCTCGGTGCATAGCCAGTCCTGTAAGAACACATGACCAATAGTGGCCAATCACTGCTCATGTGTGGTGCAAAGACAATCCTAGCTAGGCAGCCGCCCAGCTCTTTAAGTAGTTCAAAACTTTGGCATGTGGTTTGCAGAGTTCATGGACTCATAGAGACGCATGCCGAGAATTTTCTTGTGTTCGTTATAGCGATCCAGGCCTTCCTTTCCACTGCTGAGCAAAACCTGCAAGCAATCCAACGGATCCAAACCTTCTGCTGTTGGCGTGATGTGCTGTCAAAGCATAGAAAGGCTCTCACTTAATCTGTGGCTGGGATAGTGGGGTGCAGGACATTGCAGAGGCAGCTCCTGCTTCAGTGCCGTGCACTTGCCTACCAATGGCAAAAACAGACCACATTGGGGAGGATCAAGGTCATGCAACTTGCAAGGGCAGCTGATATGAACGGAGAGGTATCCATCAGGGAATATGGCTTCAATCACCCATGCCCTATGCAGGACTTCACCCAGACCAGCCTCTCAGTGGGTGATTGAAGAAGAAAAGCACAGACAAGTGGGAGAACATGCTGTCCTTGTGGGGAGATGCTCATTGGGTTGCAAACTTAAGGATGCCCCATTGCCTCCTCCTGCCAAGATCCTCAGGACTCAACTGGAGAAACAGCACAGTGATGCAGTTGTCCATCCTTGTGGAGAAGCGTGTTGCAATTGCCGTCTGGAAGCTCATCACTCCAGACTCCTGCTGCTCTGTCACCCAGCAATTTCCTGGAACCCACAAGAGAGGAGGCGCCTTTGAATTTAGTCCTAACCAGAGCAAAGGATCTGGTCCAAGGGGTAACTGTAGCTGAGCCACTTGTTATTAGTGGCCATAACATAATTAAATTCAGCAAATTTTACACATATTGACTATGGGACAAATGTATATTTTAAATCAAAGTATCCATGCACGTTGTATACATATCCCTCCCCCCAATATTGACAGTGGTACCCCCAATAATGTTAATTACACAGTACACATACTTATTAATTTGTCAGCTTCCACTTAATTTATATATTATCCATGCGGAGAATACGCCTGCACAAGGCATCCCTGATGCCGGCCATATCACATCTTGCAAGGATTGTTGTCCTGCCTGTACAGGGGCAGAGGCCTGGGGGGTTGAGCAGGCATGGGGTTTTCCAGAACAGCACCCTGGGTTTCTGTTAAGTTGTGCAGCACACATACAACTGCAACCATCAGGGCAGCTGTCTCCACCTTAGTGCCTGCAATGGCTCTCCAGCATTGTTTGAGGAAACTGAAACTCCATTCCACAACAGTCCTTGAGGTGTTCAGCTAATGGTTGAAGTGCACCTAATCAGCAGTGCAGGCCACGGGCTAGGCCTTTATCATGAGCCATAAACTGGTGGTAGGCCGGATCCCCTATGATCACTGATGGCATAGGTGTCCCTCAGTGGTGGTCATGTTGTTATTCCCAAAGTACTGTCTATACATTCTGGCATAGAAGGCTGAACACCGGAGAATGCGGGCATCATGGCTTCTTCCCGAGCAGCCAGTGTAGGTGTCAATGAAATGGCTGCAGTGATCACAACCACTGCTTGCAGAACTATGATGTAGAAACCAAGTCAGCTGATATACACAGCCCTGCTGGAGGGTGGGGTAGGGGCTCAGGATGGCTATGTAGGTTCCATCAATAGCCCCCATGTAATTGGGGAACCCCCCCCCCACCCCCAGCTTGGAATCCCTCAATTACCTTGTGCTGATCTATGAGTTGCACAACCTGGTTGAGCAGCAGGACCTCTATGGCTTCACAGAATGTCAGCATGATGTGGTCAACGGTGCTGGTTCCAACACAAAAGTGCTGGCCTATGTAGCAACATGACTCTGGGCTGGCAAAGGTCCATATTGCTATGGCCACAGGCTCCTCAACTGGGAGTAGGATTGGGGTGTGTTGCTCTCCAGCCATTGACAGAGGACATCTGCAAGGTGGAGGACGAGGTGTCAGGCCATCCGGAAGTGCATAATCCATGCAGCGTCTTGCCAGTTGTTCAGGACCCTCACCCACCACTGCATTGTCCTGGGCATGACCCAAGCAATGTGTTGGATAGGCATTGCCTGGAGAAGGTCCATAATGACTGCTGTAATGTATGCGGACAGCCAAAAGGTGGCCCACTCCAGCTCCCCTTCCATCACCCACATGGCTGTAATGGAGGAACAGAGCTCCTCCATTACAGAGGTACAGCTGGACGAGCAACCAGCGACAAGTCCATTGGGCGACCCTGCAGCAGCTGTGCTTGAAAACCCTGGCCTGGCTGTGGCACAGTTAGGGTTGCCACCTGTGGTGGTTTTTTTACCTGACACTCCCATAGGCCAAAATGGAAGTGTCAGGTAAAAAATGACTGAAGGTCACTACCCTAGGCACAGTGCCTGGAGGCTTATGCTGATGCAGAATGTTCCCACTGCCTGTAGGACTCCTTTGCACAGAGCAGGAGCATCTTGAGGATAGCAAGCTGCTCCTCCACCATGTTTGTCTATATGATGGTCAGAGAAATGCCAGAGACATGCCAAAGAATCCTTGGAGGTCTTAACCTGCCACTGGGAGGCTAGAATGTGACACTCCTTCGTGGATTGCGTATGGTTCCATTGTCTTGAATATTCCATACACAGCTGTGGGTTGGAGTATGGGCCTGTTTGGGAGAGAACACCCTGTTAGTATTGCTCAGGTGTAGTTCGTGGCCATGGGTGGATCACAGAATCCCTACAGGGGAGGGGGGTTGTGTGACTTTTGGCCAATCTACTGGGGTCTTGTCAAGGGACATCAAAGGGTGGGAGGGATCCTCGCTCATGGCCCAGCACACCGTGCTCCTATCTAGCTTGCAAACAACAAGGTGTCACGGCCTCTCTCACTCCATTTGTATGGACCGAGAGGGTTAATAGGGCTTCCTCCCCTTCCTTGTTGTGGGAGTCCCAGGTTTTCTGACTAAGTATTTCCCCCTTTGTGGGAGTTTCTCTCCCATATGCCTGATACCAAGGAATATCTGGTTTTCTTATCTAGTAGTGACCTTGGCAGTGGAATGCCTGAAAGTTTCTTGGGCTCCTTTTTACACAGCTGTGTAAAGAGCCGGTTCTCTTTCATTTCCTGTCTCCTCTACTTGATCGGCATGTCTGTGGCCATTGCTGCCTACCCCAGGGACTGTGACCCCTGGTAACTGGAATGTGTGGGTGTAAGCACAGTTGAACTAGAGGACTGGGAGCCTTTTTTTTTTTTTACAAGAAAGAAATTTTTGTTGTTGAATTGTTCACAGTACTTAAAAAGGAAGATAAAAGCAGGTAAGTAGTTATAAAAGTGGGTTACAGTCATTTTTCTTGTCAGCAATTTTTTTCTTTTTTTTTAGACATTGAAACTTAAACATAATAAACAAACAATGTGCCAAATAGTAAGTTTTTGTAGAGTAGTAAATCTGAATGTCATTCTGTAGTATTATATCTTATATTGAGTAGTCCACTAAATATGACTTTGATTCCTCTGTTAGAGTGTGGCCTTGGATGACTTCTAGGCAGGTAAACCGTTTGGTTGTGAATTTTTTGGATTTGTCCTCCAGGATTGCTGAGATATACCACATACGTTTTAACCATTCTGTTTCCAAGATGTCTCTTGCATTTTTCCAGTTTTGGGCGATAATGTTAATTCCAGCTAAAGTCATTAGTTTACATGTGTCTTGATGATGATTCATTAGTGGAATATTTGGATAAATTCCTAATAACGCTGTTTCTGCCTGGAATGGAATTATTAGTCCTGTAGTTTTTTTCATGTATTCCAAAATTATGCGCCAGAAGGGCTGTATCCGAGGACAGTTCCACCAACAGTGGAGCTATGTACCCTGTTCACCACATTCATGCCAGCATAGACCAGGATCTGAACTGGCCATCACTTTTAAATATTGTGGGGTGAGGTAGGATCTCAACGTTACTTTTTTTTGAGGTTCTTTAATTTCCAGAGAACTCGCACAATTGTGCATGTGTTGCCAAATCAGGTCAGTCTGGTTTTCATTAAATTTCCCCCCCAAGTCTTTTCCCCATCTTTCGATGTAGGGGGCCTGCTTATTTGTCCCGATCCCTATCAATGCCCCATAAACTCTAGCGATCATTCCCTTGTTTGAGGAATGATTAAATAAAGTTATTTCGATATCAATGGTGGGTCTGTAGTAATGCTGGATTTTTTCCCTGCCTGAGAATAGGTTTTTTAGTTGCAGATATTGAAAGATATCTATTTTTGATTTTGTTTTGCCCTCTAGTTCTTGGATTGAGATGAATTTTTCTCCCTGGAATAATTGTTCCGCTCTCATGATGTTACATTTGGTAAGTATTTTACGGAGATCAGTGGCTAATCTATTTTTGATTGATTCTTTGGTATTTAGAGGGGAGAATGGAGAGGCAATCCTGGACATTTCCATATGTTTTAAGGTCTGGTGCCAGTACTGAATGACTGTGTGAGCAAAGGGATGGTTATATAATTTGTTGGCATTCGGTATTCTTCCATTGGTTAGTAATTCCTGAAAGTTAGATACTGCTAATAGTTGTCTTTCTATCTCTACCCAGCTGGTATTTACTCTGGGGAGGAACCAATATTTGAGTGCCCTAAGGGAAGCTGCTTTGAAGTATAGACCTATATCTGGCATCTTGATCCCGCCTTTCTTTTCTTCTAGATAAAATGGCCTTGCTGATTCTATGTTTTTTCCCTTTCCAGATTGTTTCTAAAAGAGTGCGCTTGCATTATTTAATGAAGGATTTGGGTAAGTATATTGGGAGGGCCATTGCTTTATATAGTATTTTTGGAAGTGCTATCATTAATAGGTTAATGTTGCCTAACCATGAGGTTTTAAGTCGTCTCCAGGTCACTGCTTCTGTGCGAATCTGGTTGAGTATGCTGGGGAAATTTGCTTTAAAGAGCTTTTCATGATTTCTGGTAATGTTTACCCGGAGGTATTTAAACTGGGATTTTGCTATTGTGAATGGAACTTGCTTTTCAATGGCCAAACTGTCTTCTTTGGTTTTTGTTATTATTAGCGCCTGGGATTTTTGATAATTGATTTTTTGTCCTGATATTTTACTAAATTGTTCTATTAAAAGGAGGATCTTTGGGACAGTCTTCTGCGGTTGTGTTAAATAGATGAGCATATCGTCCGCAAATAGGGAGATTTTTATAGTGAGTTTTTTGTATTCCCAATATTTCTTGTTCTTGTCGTATGGCACATGCCAATAGTTCTAGGGTTATGTTAAAGAGCAGAGGAGACAGAGGGCAACCCTGTCTTGTGCCTCTGGTTAGATAAAAGGGTTTGGATAGGTTACTGTTTATTAATAGTTGGGAATTGGGGTTTAGGTTTAAGGCCTTTATTGCATGTAGAAAATTCCCTTTTATTCCCATTTTTTCCATAATAAGGTATAAACATTCCGGTTCCAAATGATCAAAGGCCTTCTCAGCATCGGCCAAAAGTATTAGTGTTGGGACATTTGTCATTTGTGCTGCGAAAATGAGATTAACAGTTTTTCTGATATTGTCTATTCCTAACCTATTTGGAATGAAACCTGTCTGATCAGTGTGTATCACTTCACCAATGATTGCTATCAGCCTGTTTGCCAGAGTTTTTGCGAAGATTTTGTAATCAATATTCAGCAGGGATATTGGTCAGTAGTTGCTGCATTCATCCTGATTTCGACCCAGTTTTGGTATTAGGGTAATTACTGCCTCATAAAATGTGGGAGGCATTTTCTGTGACTCTATAATATTGTTAGAAGTGTTTGTCAAATGGGGGGAGATGATGTTGCTGAAAGTTTGGTAAAATTCTGCTGGTAGGCCATCAGGGCCACATGCTTTGTTTTTGATGAATTTTTTTATTGTTAGTTTGATCTCTTCGATGGATAGGGGGGCACTGAAAAAACTAACTTGATCTTGATTAAATTTTGGGATTTCATATTTATTAATGAATTCCTTTATCATTACAGGGTCAGGATTGGATGTCGTATAGAGCATCTGATAGAAGTCTACAAAAGCATCCTGTATTTCTTCTTGTTTAGTTGTTGTACTACTGTTTGGAAGTTTTATTGATGGGATAAAGAATTTTTTCCCTTTTTTTTGTCATCCTTGCTAGGACTTTCCCTGGTTTATTGCAATTTTGAAAATAAAAGCTTTTAATCTCTCTCAATTGTTGGGTGATTTTTGGTGTGTCAATTGTGTTGGTTTCACTCTTTATTTTTTGGATTTCAAATTGCGTCTTTTTGTTGGGGAATCTCCTATTTTCTATTTCCAGTTGCTGCAACTGCACATAGAGTTCTGCATTTCTTTCTCTTCTCTTTTTATTTATTGCAGCCTTAATGGCTATAAATTTGCCCCTTAATACTGGTTTTGCTGCTTCCCATAGAGTTTGAGGGGAGGAGACTGAGGGTAATTTCAGACGTGACGCGGTGAGATTCACCACAGTGAATCCCACCCCGGTGTCAATTGCGTCACTGCGGGCCGTGGTGAGCTGCATGGTCCCAACAGATGTGATAGGGGCGGCACTACCACCCGGGGCCAACCAGAGAGAACCTGGGCTGGGGGAACCCAACAGACATGACGTGGTGGCCAGAACCATGGTGGGAGCCCCAAAAGGCACCGGGGTTACGCGGATGCAAACATGGCCGCCTGAGGACAAACGAAGCTAAAGACAGCGGAGGGCCCTGCCCAGGGAAGGGAAACATGAAGGGAGGGGGTGGAGGGAGCAGCAGCGCTCACGGTGCTCGCAAACAGCAGCCGCACGGAAGGCGCGTGCACTTCAAAACAATGTGCGCACACACACATGAAGCAACACACTCACACAACAAAGGGGAGCCAGGCAGGGGGACAGGGAACCCCACGGCTGGTCGGATGCACAGGAGGTGGGGGGGTGAGGGGCCAGCATGGCCAGCCCACCAAGTAGGGGAGGGGGCAGGACCCCAGCGGGCAAGGAGAAGGGGGACCCAGAAGCCCAAGGAGACAGGAGGCAACACAAGGCACAGTGAAGTACAACCAGGGCCCCGATTCTTCTGCGGAATTTTTTTTTAAATTCCGCGGGAGTCAGGGCCCAATTCTGCGCCTCGGCGTGATTTACCATGCAGGGGGAGGGATTGGCTTGCCTCCTCCTCCCCCTGCACTGGTAAAATCCTCAGGGCTTCCCCTCCCCAGCTGCCGGGGCTTGCCCTCCCCAGCTGCTGGGGCTTGCTTGACTCTCCCCCCCCCGAAAAACAAAAGGAATTGCCTTACCAGAGACGGCAGCAGCAGCTGCTCCATCCAGCGCGCTCGTACGGCCCCGTCGGGAGGGACCAGGAAGTACGAGCACGCTGGACGGAGCAGCTGCTGCTGCCGTCTCTGGTAAGGCAATT
>QEPC01002794.1:1785275-1796668 GCA_003113815.1 Sphenodon punctatus
CTAGGGGCAGGGACTGTGTCTATTTTATTACTTTATAAAGTGCCAGGTACACTGCTGGTGCTATATAAATGTTTGTTAATAATAATAATAATAAATAATATGTCTGCTTTTAAATCTGTGAAGATCTTTTTGTATTAGATGTGTTTCCTGGATGAAAAAAAAATCAATTGCCTGATCAAGTAGAACGTTTGCCACCTTTTTTCGTTTTATAGGGTGGTTGAGGCCCTTGACATTCAGGGTTAGAAATCTTAAGAAGGATTTGTTTCCAGCTGCTACTGCCATTAGGATAGCTGGGGTCTGTCTGTAATTGATTTATTTGGCCCTATACCAATCTCTAACTTAGTATTTTGGTTCTTTTTTGAGGTGTGGATATCTCTTAATTTTGATTCACAGAATACATAATGCAGAATTAGAGAATGCTTGGCACAACTTAGTAACTTGACAACATTAAACAATAACACTAACATTAACAAAAACAGCAGGATTGGCATCTCGTGCCCAATGGAACAATGTGTTCTTGTTTTTTCAGCGAGACTGAAACCAGTTGTGGGGGTTAGCATTAATTATTGTTGTTACCCCCCCCCCCCTCCTCCTGGATTTCTCTAAGTTGTTGTATACAGGGTCAGCACGGATACTCATTCTCCACTATTCCCTGTCAGTATTTACTTTTGAGTGAAGACAAAAGATTATCATAAAAAATGTGTAGTTTTTAAATTGTGATCACAACCAACATGAAGTATAGGTATTGAAATACAGAGTATAATGATATAAGAAAAGGAAATAACAATGTGAATCTTATCTGCAAATAGCTTTGTAAGTACCTGGAAGGGAACAATAAAGATCTTGTTAACTTTGTCCATGAACATTATGTCTTGAGATTCCCTTCCTGGTTGTCTTGGCTTGCGGGCTTGTAAAAATATCTCTAAATCTGTGGTTTCCTCAAAGATTTTTCTTCAACCATTGATCAATATGGCCATTTTTTCTGGGTGCCAGAGTTGAGGTTTTAGATCTGTATCTATAAGCTCAGCGAAATATTTTGACCAGGCTCTTCGCTTTATCATGGTCTCAGATGCGTAATCTCGTTGCAGCTTAAGTTGAATGAATGAATGAATGAATGAATTTATTATCATGCGTAGCCTTAGGCCATAGCATATAAATAATTATAAAATATCAAAATACAATGTATTGCATTACACAAATTACACAAATTATTAGATGCCACCATGCCAAAGCCCAATAACATAAAAATTCCTCAGTAAATATAGCAGCCTTCCCACCGGAAAGATTCATGCAACCCTACAGGTCATATAAATCAAGTAATTAACATAAAATATATACCAGGAAATTTGTTGGGGATTATACACATATACTCCGCCCAACCTTAAATTTGGACAGGTTTAAATGCCAAAAAATTCCCCCTACAATGGATCATATGAATCAAGAAACTAGCCACATTTTGGATAATACTCCTATGTGGGCTATCCAGCAAAAAGGAGCAAATCACTGATTCCGACCGACCTGAAAGTTTAGCTAAATACTCTCCCAACTACTGCTGCCTCAGATGGTCATAAAGATGGCAATAAAGCAACATGTGCCCTACAGTTTCCACTGATTCCATATCAAATAAACAAAGCCTGGTACCAAAAGGGGTACCCGCCAAACACCCCTCCATAACCTGTGATAGCAATGCGTTACAACGAGCGGACAAAATTAAATGTTTTCCCCAGGCAGCTTAAGTTTGTTTCTCTGGTATTCTAGGCTTTGCTTCTTTTCCCTTGCTAGAGTCAGCAGAGCTTCTTTGTCTTTGAATTTTAAGAATTTGTCAATAATTGCTCGGGGGGAGGCATTCTCTTTTGGTTCAGGCCTTAAAGATCTGTGGGCTCTCTCAATTTCTAAATTATGGAGGTGTTCTTGCTCAGGAAAATTCAAAGTAAAGATTTAATTGAGCAACTCCTGCATCCCATTATGCGTAGGTTGCTGCGCCTGAATCTGTTTTCTAGATCTTCATATTTAGAAAGTAGAAAACTCATTGATTCTTTTAACTTT
Source organism: Sphenodon punctatus (assembly GCA_003113815.1). NCBI lineage: Eukaryota > Metazoa > Chordata > Lepidosauria > Sphenodontia > Sphenodontidae > Sphenodon > Sphenodon punctatus. The sequence continues at coordinate 1,787,322 of QEPC01002794.1, forward strand.
GCTATTTCACTGTCTGCATTTAGGGTTTGATCCTCTAATCCTGAAATACGTTCTTCAGCGATTTCTATGTGTTTGCCCATATTTTCTAGTTTTTTATTTCCCTCTTCCACTGTGCTTTTTACTAGGGATGGGACATCGGGCAAAAAACTGGCTACCGGTTTTACCGGTTACCGGTTTGCAAAAAAACGGTTTACCAGATTAAAACTGGTTTACCGGTGTCGGATCTATTGATTTCAATGGGGAACTGTCAGTGTCCCCATTGAAATCAATGGGGGGAAAAAACAATCCTTCCCCTTCCCAGACTGCGTGGGTGGAAGAGGGGACACACACACACACACACACACACACAGCCTGGATTTTTTTTAAAAAAAAAATTCCCCGAAGTCCCTGGCTCCAGGCCACCACCGGCGACCCGGAGCCCGCACCAGCAGGTAAGTACTAGGGTGATCCCTGGGGTGGGGGTGGTTTAACACACATCCCACCCCAGGGATCACCCTACCCCCCCACCCAAGGATCACCTACCTTTGGTGCTTCGGGCAGCGCTGGCGCCGGCAGCGGCAGCAGGGCACTCCGGGCGACTTCAGCGCTGGCTGTGGCTGCTGGCTTCAGTGCTTACTAGGCCTTCCGGGGAAACCCGGATGTTCCCCGGAAGGCCTAGTAAGTGCTGAAGCCGGCAGCCACAGTCAGCGCTGAAGCTGCCCAAAGCACCATGCTGCCGCCGCCGCCTGGAGCGCCAAAGGTAGGCGATCCTTGGGTGGGGGGTAGGGTGATCCCTGGGGTGGTGTGTGTGTTAAACCACCCCCCACCCCAGGGATCACTCTAGTACCTACCTGCTGGTGCGGGCTCCGGGTCACCGGCGGCAGCCCGGAGCCAGGGACTTCGGGAAATTCATTTCAATGGCCGCAATGTAAAACAATCCGGCACGGGGAACCGGTACCAGTACCCCCAATATCCGGATTAATCCGATACTTCCGGTACAGCAAAATACCGGCAGTATCGGATACCGGATAATCCGAACTTCCGACCCCTACTTTTTACTCTTAATTTTTTCAATCGGTTCATGTTTGTCATTTTGGGCTTCTGCCCATGCTGCCTTAATGGCTGAAAATGGCAAGTTGTGTCTGTTGCTGTGGGGATAGGGGCTGTCTTGATTGGAGGAGCTTACTGTCACTCTGCTCTTCCCTCTCCCTCTCCAGGTAATAACACCCAGGGTGGGGCCCTTTGGGCAACTGCAAGCTGTGTCTGTTGCTGTGGGGATATGGGCTGTCTTGATTGGAGGAGCTTACTGCCACTCTGCTCTTCCCTCCCCCTCTCCAGGTAATAACACCCAGGGTGAGGCCCTTTGGGCATTAGCCCAAAGGGCGACACCCAAGGGGTGTTGGCCATTGGCTGGACCGGGATGCCCAGGGGCCCCTCTGCTCAACAGACACCGCATCTATTATTGTGCAGCCCATCTTTGCTGTTGCTGCCCTGCCAATATTACTCCTGCCACTGCTGTTGCTGGGAGCAGCTTTTATCTTGTTTTTAACTCGTGGTTTTAAGGGGTTTGGGGGGGATGCGCTGGGTGTGGCTTGAGGGTGGGGGGCATGGGGAGTGGGTTAGGGTGGATAGGGCCAACCCCCCTGGTGAGAGGAGGAGAGGTGGCCCTTGGGGAGGGTTGGGGGGACTCCCTGTGAGAGAGGGAGTCCCAGGGAGATGGGCCTTGCCCCTCAGTGAGATTGGGGGTGGGGTATAACTGAAGGGAACTCCCGGTGTGAGGGGGAGTTCCAGGGAATGGGGTGGGAGGTTGGGGGGNCCAGGGAGATGGGCCTTGCCCCTCAGTGAGATTGGGGGTGGGGTATAACTGAAGGGAACTCCCGGTGTGAGGGGGAGTTCCAGGGAATGGGGTGGGAGGTTGGGGGGGAGTGGGTTAGGGAGGTCGGGGATAACCCTTGTGGTGAGAGCATGGGGGGGGAGGGGAAGGGAGGTTGGAGGGAACCTGGAGGAAGGGCAAACAGCCCAGATGTAGGGGTCAGGGGGTGGGCGGAGAAATGAGGGGGGGATATGGAGAATGGGAGTGGGGAGGGTGGGGCAACTCTGGAGGAAGGGTGAACAGCCAAGGGGTAGGGGTCAGGATGGAGCAGACAGGAGTGGTTATAGGGGTGGTTATGGGGCGTGGACGGTATGGTCCAAGGGAACAGGTGACTCGTCCTCCCAGGGAACCGAGGTTCCTGGTGGAGGTTAAGAGAGTCCCCCCCTCCCCCCCCGGTGGAGGGTGAGAGAGGATCAGGGTCTAAGGTCCAGCTGTAAAGGGCTGCTGCTGTTGAATGCAAGGTCCATAGTGAATAAGGCCACAGTGATCCAGGATTTGATCCTGGATGGGGCAGTTGACCTTGCATGCATTACAGAAACCTGGCTGGACGAGGAAGCAGGACCAGCTTTAGCAGACCTCGTTCTAGCCGGGTATGTTGTGCAGCACCAGCCCTGCATGGGGGGACTGGGGGGAGGTGTAGCTATTATTTTTAGAGAGGGATGGCCAGTTAGGAGATATCCAGTTCGTGGGATTTCAGGTATTGAAGCCCTCCATGTGGTGTTTGATTTGGCTGGGGGAAAGCTTGGGTTCTGCTGGTATATTGGGCCCCTTCCTGTCCAGCAGCATCTCTTGCCACTCTAGCAGAGCTGGCCTCAGAGGTGGCGCTGAACTCCCCCAGGACCTTGGTCCTGGGGGACTTCAACACCCATGCCGATGCCAGCCTTGTAGGAGCAGAGCATGAGTTCATGGCCGCCATGGACTTGTCCCAAGTGGTCAACTGCCTGACCTATGTGGGGGGGCATACTCTCGACCTGATCTTTTGTTCTGGCCTTGAGGCGGGTGATCCATTAGTGGGGGATGTGAGGGTCATGCCCATGTCATGGACGGATCATTATCTCCTACAGGTTAGACTCTCAGCGCACCTCCTCCAGAAGGGGAATGGACCATTTAGGTTGGTCTGCCCTCCAAGGCTGATGGAACGCAGTGGTTCCAGGAGGCTTTGAGGGAGTTAACCTTAGACCCGGACAGCCACTCTGTTGATGAGCTAGCACTGGAATATCTTGCTGGGGGGGGGGGCAATTGACAGAGTGGCTCCGAGACGTCTTCTCCTTCTGTCTCATTACCGCAGGGCCCCTTGGTTTACTGAGGGGCTGCAGTGTATGAAACAGGTAGGCAAGAGACTAGAGTGATGCTGGTGTCGGACTCGCTCTGAATCTTACTGACTTCTCCATAGGACCCATTTGTGGTCCTATCTTGAGGCTGTGATGACAGCAAAGGAGTTCTTTGCTGCCCTCATAGCGTCTGCAAAGTCACATCCAGCGGAGGTGTTCCGGGTGATGCGGGGGCTGGTCAGTCCGGCCTCCCTCCACCTGGATGGGGACTTGTCCCAGGCCCGCTGTGAGGAATTTGTCACCTACATTGCAGACAAGATCGCTTGAATTCAGAGTGACTTTGACGCTGGGTTGGGGGGCAGTAGGTGAAGAGCGCGAGGTGACGGAGGCCCCGTCTGGTCCAACTTTGTTGGGGGAGTTTCAGGAAGTGACACCAGCTGATGCGGTGGATGTCCTGGGGTCCATGAGAGCCACCAGTTGTGAACTTGATCCTTGCCCATCCTGGCTGCTGAAAGCCTCCAGGGAGACATTGGGGATGGTGCTGGCGAGAGTGGTTAATCCCTGCAGCAGGGGAGATTGTCGCCTAGCCTCAAGGAGGCTGTGGTGCGTCCCCTGCTGAAGAAACCATCATTGGATGTGAACGCACTCGCCAGCTACCGACCTGTCTCTAATCTTCCCTTTTTAGGGAAGGTTATTGAACAGGCAGTGGCACTGCAGCTCCAGATGCATTTGGATAGCATCGGTTTCCTTAACCCTTTTCAGTCTGGGTTCCACCCTGGCTATGGTACTGAGACAGCGTTGGTGGCTTTGGTGGATGATCTCCGCCAGGAGATGGATGCAGGATGTTCAACATTTCTGATCCTGCTAGATTTCTTGGCTGCGTTTGACACTGTGGACCATGGGCTGCTTCTGAGACAACTGCAAGACCTGGGGGGTCTGGACAGGACTTGAGTGGTTCCGCTCATTCCTCTTGGGGAGAAGCCAGCGATTGGTGCTGGGGGCTGAAACATCAAGCCCCCGGGCCTTATCCTGTGGCCTTCCACAGGGTTCAATCTTGTCTCTGTTATTATTTCATGTGTATATGCAGCCCCTGGGGGAGATTGTGAGAGGGTTTGGGGTGCAATGTCACCAATATGCTGATGATACTCAACTGTACCTCTCATTTTCAACTGACCCAGGTCCTGCTGTCTCATTACTTTCCCAATGTTTGGAGGCCATGGCAGATTGGATGTGATAGAACAGACAAACAAAATCCTGATAAGATGGGAGGTGATGGTGGTGGGTAGGACAGGGGAGGTTCTGGTCCCCCTTGTGTGTGGGGTGTGTGTGTGTGTGTGGGTGTGTCTGTCCTCCTGTAGCCTAGCAGATTCGGAGTCTGGGGGTGGTGTTGAACTCGGATCTCCGTCTGGATCGGCAGGTGGAGATGGTGACTAAGGCTGCCTTCTGCCAGCTGTATCTGGTACGGAGGCTGTGTCCATACAATTCCAGGCCCGACCTGGCCACTCTCATCTATGCCTTCATCACCTCAAGGCTAGACTACTGCAATGTGCTTTACGTGGGACTTCCCTTGTTTCTGGTTCAGAGGCTGCAGCTGGTACAGAATGCAGCGGCCCATCTCCTTATGGGGACTGGGCAATGGGAGCACATACATAAAATAAAAGCCAAGATAATATCCATGCTGGCTTGTTCCCTTTCAGGATCCCCTGGGGTAAAGGGCTGGGCTGCGGCCACCATCTTGTCACTCACCGTGTTTTCTTGAGCTGGCACAGCTGTTTGTCGTTGCTGGTAGTAACATGTTATCAGCCCTTTTTCTGCCACTTTTTTTGCAGGGCCCATATCCCAAGGGTTAGCAAGCTGGTCTTTAGCTTTTTTTAAATTTTATTTTGTGGTTGTATTTGAAATTGGAGCGCTTTGTTGAGCTTGCCAGGAGGAGCACGATTTTGGTGCGGCTATCTTTTGTGCATGTGTATTGCACCCCCCCACCGGGAGCCTTTTTTAAAAAAGCTAGCGCCTTCAAGGGAGTAGCGTGAACAGAGCTGCAGGCAGTGCAAAGGAGGCAGGAGAATGCTTAATTGGGAGCTGCAGCTGTGTTAGGGCATGGATCTGGCCAGCCCTAGGGAGCTGAAGCAGTAGGAAGCCCAGTGTGCAGGAGGCTACTGAAGGAGCAAGAGCCAAGAGGGAGAGCTCTGCTCAAGTCAGACATACTAGGGTTGGAGTCTGGCTGACCTGTTGAGAGGTAACAGAAAGACAGATTACTGACTTCAGAGACTGGAAAAGGTCAGGACTGGGGAATTCTGACCCAGGAACAAAGAACTACTGATAGCAATTGAAACTGTGATAAGCCCAAGAAGCTGTAACAGGGATATAAGGCCTGGTGAAGAGATTGGGAAGCCAGTCATGGCAGGGGCCTGGCTGGGACATGGTGTTATTGAAAGGCCTATGGTGAAATTGCAGAATATAAAGTGTTTCAAGAGCTGAATTCCCAGAGCAAGTGACTTATTGGTGCCTAATCCTGCAAGACTTACTCTGACACGCCTGCATCCTGTCAGAGTGGGTAACCATTGGGGATGGGAATGTCAGATTTGGATATAACCAATTCAACCCCAAAATGGCCAATTTGGTTCTATCAGAAAGTTGGGATCTTTTTCAGTTTTGGGCTATTTGGATCTTTTACTTGATTTTTTGATTCTGATCATTAACATTGCAGTTTGTCCCATTGACATCAATGGGGGGAAATGCATGCAAAAAATCCAAATCTGAATCAAGATCCGAAATTACTAAAGAACTGAATCCAAAATTCTCCCTGGAGGTCCCACCCCTAGTAACCATGTCATTGACTGACATTTGGCACAGGTGTGATGTTCAAGAACTTCTTGCAGACCGCACCTTGTGCCATGGGGCTATGACATGATATCAGCCATTATCTGCATCTTCTCGGACATGCGGCAAGCAGGGCAGGGCATGCCCAGCGTGTATGGGAACTCGGCTTCTGGGTGTATTGGCCCACCAAACGCTGTCTGTCGAAGGGTGTTGGAGCACCATGCCATGCTCAGAGCATGGCTTTGCAAGAAATATGTGAGCTGCTAGAGTTCCACCTGTGTATTGCAACTGAGGGTCTGTCTCTAGCACTTTCATTCTCATGCACCCTGCTTGGTGCTACGTACAGGGCTGCAGTGCCTGCCTTAGCTGGATACTCGAGTAGAACCATGTTGCAGGCCCATCCAGACTGACATACTCACATGAGGAGCCATCTGCAGCTGAACTCCATGACCTGTATGACATCTGGACACACCCAGATGTCCAGGTGGGTCTCACCATAGGGGACCCATCTGAACCCCACTACTTGGTGACTTACTATGTGCAGGTGTGGGGGTACAGGATGGGGGCTTTATGCCAAGTGGTTTGGTTTACCCCCTTGGCCTTGATCCACCCCCCACCCCCCCATGGAAGTGAACTCTTTGGAGCTTGTTCTTCCCTGCTGTGTGTGCACAAGTGAGCTGCCTACTGGGGAAGTGCCCTGGGACAGACCTAACAAGCCTGACTACAGCAATGCCCCATGAAACTTTGACCTATTGGCTGTCTGGGTGCTTAATCTCAGGGGAGGGGGGTTGTTCCCTACTTGCAGTCCCCAGCTGGGATAGCCACCCTTGGGCCAGTGCTCTGTGGTGCGCTTGTGTGAGCGATCGGTGCCCCGTATTGTACACAGCATGTGGCTGGAGCTGGAGCAGTAGCATGGCTATAGATTGATTAACTCAGTCACTGTGCATCTGCTGTGATATTTTGTCTCTTATGCTTTACCCTTTTATTCCTGAGCTTTCCATAGGGTTTGAGGTTTACTACTTTCAGCTGGCTTTCATGGTGTGTCGCCAGTTCCGCCGCTGGATGGCTGACCCATCCTTGTGACAGCATTCTTGCCTGGGCTGGCCTTCTCCCCGAGAATTGTGAAGACAGGCCGTGGTGATGGCTTCTTTTGCCCCCAGTTTGCTATGTTTGTACATAATGGCGGTGGGCATTCTGGGAGTGGGAGGAGTCTGGTGTTGGCACGTTTGTTCTGTTACTCTGGAACACACTGGCCCATGGTGACGGTGGGACACTTCTCTGGTCACCAGGGGTCCCTTTCACGTCTGGTCTGTGATCCGACCCAGTCCAGAGCATCTCTGCAGCGGTTCTTGGGTTGGATCAGGGAGGAGGGGGTCTTGCCGCCCTCACATTTAATACCCAGTATTAAATAGGTGCATGCAGGTTGAGAGGTAACAGAAAGACAGATTACTGACTTCAGAGACTGAAGGATGTGGGAATAGTCTGGGCAGGAGCTGCTTGAGCCCTGTTAAGGTAACACCCACCTACCCCCCATAAAGTGTTGAGAATCCCAGGGAAAGGATATGAAAAGAGAGAGAGAGAGAGAAAAGCTGAACAGGTTAGTGGGTTACAGTCTCACACAAAGGGTCCCAGGACTGGGAGTGGGGAAAGGCTTGGCTCCCATATCTTTTGAGAGAAAGGAGTCTCACAGAGGAATAAAGTCCTTGGCAAGAGGTTAAAGTCCCCAGAAACAAGGAGTTAAAGTCCCCAGAAAGGAAGGGGTTAACATCCCCTACTGAGTGGGTACAGAATAAAGGAGAGTCAGGGCGCTGCTCCTGGGCAACACAGAGTGATACAGAGTTGAAGTCCCATACAGAGGGGTTAAAGTCCACATATAGGATTAATGAAGTCCCCATAGAGGAGTTAAAAGTACCCTACAAAGGGGTCAAAATCCCCTAGGAGGGAACAGATTAAAGGAGAGCCAGAAGGGTGGCTCCTGGGCCCAAATTATAGATGAGTATTGTATGTTGAGAGGCATGGGCTGGCAAATTTGGGGATGGCAGAGACCAGACTGAGGGGCTGGAGTCCCATAAATTGGAAAAAACTGGTGGTTTGGGCTGACTGCATGGAGATGGTGGAGGCCAAAATCCAGGGGTTAAAGTCCCCTAATAAGCTATATGGTGGGGTTTGAGTCTCTTAAGTTCCAGAGAATGGGGTGCAGGTGATAGAGCTGGTAGCCTAAACAAGTTATGATGTAATTGATGATGATCTGGGGGGAGAATCCTTGGTGGAAAAGGAGCTGCTTCAGGGACCCTTAATCTGTATTGTAGGACCGTGAGATTTACATGTGCTAATAGATATGGGGTTTATAGTATAAGTGAAGTACGGTACGCTGTACTTGCTAAAGGATTGAGTTGGTAAACTGGGTCTACATTAGGTAGCCCCATCTCCTAAAAGGGGAAGAGCTGTAGCAGGGAGTAGACTATTTAGGGCATTGGCTCTTTAAGGGGTTAACACCACAACGAAAGTGCAGGTGCTAGCTGGGCCCCAGGCACTGAAATTAAGGATAATGTCTTGATGTCTCACACCTAGGCTTGGGCATGGTTAGGCCAGCCCAAAGAGCCTGAGTTAGGATCAGAGGGAACTGGAGAGAGAGATTCCTAAGGAGACAGGAGCAGGAAGGGAGTTCTGTTACATGGTTAAGAAAACCTGGCTTCAGCGAGGAACATACCTGAGCAGAGGTGGGAATGGTAAGAGTTAGATGGTTGTTGCCTGGCTAGGGAGTCTGTATATTGTGAAATAAAGGATATGGGTGGAGCTAATTCACCATGCGGCTCTGACCTAATTGGGGTCTGGATTCTGCGATGACTTACCCTGGGGCTAGCACATTGTTATAGAAATGGTGCCTGTACCTGGGCAACAGTGCTTGCAATTGCAGCAGCAATGTGCTCCAGGCGGTCTGGACATGAATAGAAATGGACAGGTTTTTTTGTGTTTATGTCCAGATTTCACTCATGTCCTTGTTCACCTGCTTGAGCAGGCTGTCTGACCACTCAAAATGGTTGCCACAGGTGCGTCCAGTTCTGATCCTCCTGTGGGAGGGCCAGGCAAACCTTGGCAGCAAAAGCTTTGCATTCTACTGTGTTCTGCTGCAGCAACTGCCTATGTCCTGTGGCCACGCCTTGTATGGCATCACAGATCTTATCTGCTCAGCGCCTGGTCTCCCCAAACAGCTCCCAGGCCGAATCCTCCCTATGCCTCCAATTGTGGACCTGCAAGTTGTGGTTTCACTAGGCACTTGTGACAGGGGGTTCAGTGTGCGCATGTTGTAATGGACCTATAGCAAGGCAACAGGGCAAGTCATTAGTTCATACCACCTCATCCACTTTCTCAGCCTGATTTGTTTTACCTGCCACCCCCCCCCG
>QEPC01002794.1:1796768-1821252 GCA_003113815.1 Sphenodon punctatus
CGGCTGTGGAACTCCCTTCCGGAGGAAGCTCGCCTGGCCCCAAGCCTTTTGACATTTCGGCGGAACTGTAAGACCTGGCTGTTTGCCCAGGCCTTTGGGAGGGAGGGTGGGGTGTGTGTGATTTTTAATCCCCCACCGATTTATTTATTTATTTATTATCTGACTCTGCCCTGTTTTATTGTATATTTTATATTTGTATTTTAAATTGTTTTAATGGTTTTATTGCTGTTAGCCGCCCCGAGCTACATTGCAGGATGGGGCGGGATAAAAATCTATGAAATGAAATGAAAAAATGAAATATTTGTGCCATGTTGTCCTGCCCACTCCATCCCATCACCATCGGGACACCATATTGTCCTAACCCCTGCCGCTAACAGGCTGCCATGTTGCCCTGCCTCACGTGTACACGCCAGACTGCCAAGTTGCCTCCTCCTCCCCCCCACTTCCTGTCCGGTGTCCTGGTAATTTTCTGGCTTCTCTGTGTTCTCTTCTCCCAGCCACCTGTCAACATAACAAACAATGGAAAAGCTAATTAAACAACAAACAGAAGTCTTTATCATACAGCTGTAAAAACACACTCCCAACCCTTCCCAGGTACATTAACTTACCATTCTCCTCTGCCTCCACCACCTCCTCTACAAAGGTGGCATCTGTGTCCTCAACCAGAACCTTGGGTGGCTCCTCAAATAAGGGCTGGCTCTTGAGCTGGAAGGAGTACACCGTGAGAGTCACGGGGTCCGTGTCAACTCAAATTGGCTCTGGGGCGGTGATGGGCAGAAAGGGATGTTCTCCAGTAAGTCACAGCTTCTGTGCGGGCAAGTGCATTTGCAGCAGGAGCTGTAGTGGGAGCAGCTGAGGCAAGTATGGGCAGCAGGGGAGCCACATCCACCCACTTCTGGCCCCTTTCAAAGAGCACAGTCATAGGGGTGGGATGCAACCATGGCTCCATCCACACACAGGAACCAGTTCAGGAACTTGTAGTAGGGAACGTTTGTCTCCTGTGACTGGATGCAAAGTTGTTGCCATGAATCTCCTTGTATCCATACCTCAAGTCTTTGGCCTGCTTCTGGCACTGGTTCATATCCTAGCTGTAGCACTGATGTGCCATTTGTGTTGAGATCTTGTGGGACACTGCCTTTTTCCTGTAGCACTTCACCAAGCCGTATTGAACCTTTTGCTCCCCTCACAGTGATGAAGGCCTTGGTTTCTCCCTCAGTTCAAGAAATGTAGCCTTGGTGGGCAGATCTGTACACTGAGATTGCCTGAGAGTGGGCAGTAGTGGTAGCAGTGCTGGTTATTATTTATATAGCACCAGCAGTGTACCCGGTTCTGTACAATTAATAGTTATAGATAGGTCCCTATCCAAAGGAGCTTACAATCTAAGGGAGAGGCGAACATCAGGAGAGACAAGGATACATTCAGAAGGTTGAGAAGTTGCAGGTGCATGTGCTTAATTTAGTTACAGGGAAGAGATTCTGAGTGAGGGGGAAGGGGACGCACTTTCACTCATAATAAGCTAGGAACTTCTTGTTGCCTGGATTTCAGTATGAGGCATAGCATGGCAATAGTAATCCTCTGCAAGTCATTCAGGAGAATGCAGCATCTGGGAAAGAGCAAGCTTTGGGCACATACTGCCAATCAGGAGGAGCATGGAGAACACGTTCGAAAATGGTGCTGTGGGCTTTTACGTGGCAGTAAGAGCAAAAGGGGCTGGAAGTGAACGTTCTTTGGAATGCTCTAAGCTTTTTTCCCTGCAACTCTATGGTTAGGACCTGAAGGCTGCATGCAACGTAATTGATGGAACTCAGACAGGTGGGCTCACGTTAGCTTGCATGGCAGGCTCCACATTCTCCACAACCCTGCTAAAAGTAGGGGCTGCATGTCTGGTGTACATGTGGGGGTGAACATATTTAATTAAAAAAAAACATGTTACCCCACCCCTTCTGCCACAGGCAGCTCGGGGCGGCTCAACAAACAGGCAGGTTGACATCCACCTGGTGTGGGCTGTGAACCTGAGTAACCAGGGGAGGCTGTACTCCATCAATGCTGGGTGTCCCAACCCCCCACCTCCCTCTCCTCCAGGTTACAGGGCCAGCCAACCATCATCACTTCAGTCTTGTCTGGATTCAGCCTCAACTGGCTCACCTGTATCCAGTCCCCGGTAGCAGCCAGGCACTGAGTAAGCACCGAGACTGTGGGATCTGGGTTCAGATGAAAAAGATAAATAGTATAAATAATAGACAAATAGATAAATGCTGATATAGCACAAGCAATGTGCATAGTACTGAACAGTTGTGTTAAGAGATGGGTCCCTGCCCCAAGGGACAATCTAGAATGGACAAGGGGAGAGGTGGTAAAGGGGAGGGACACATAAGAAGACAAGGATACATTAATGAAGTTGAAAGGTTGCAGGTGCATGCACTTGGTTTTTAGTTACAGGGAAGGAGGGGGATCCTGAGGACAGCCAGCAACAAACAAGGAATCTATGGGGGAGAAAGAGAAAACTTGATGGAAGGGATAGGTTTTTGGGAGGGATTTACAAGGAAAGAGTGAGTGAGTTCCAGGTATAGGGGCAGTATGAGAGAAGGGGCAAAGATGGTTTAGGAATCAGGTGAGTCTGGGGCAGGTGAGAGTGGAACACAGGCTTCTTACAATGAGTTTCCTTTCTAAATGGAGATGAGCATCCTGGCAATAGAGGAGATCCAGATCCCATTGTACCCACTGGTGAGAAGGATGATGGCAGAGGCAAAGGATGGAGGAATGCAGGGGTTTTAGAAAGCAAGGCACCAGAGAACCTAATGGAGTAGTAGCAGGTGACTGTGGATGTTTTCAGACATGACGCTAACCCCAGTTTAACCACACAAACATTTCTTATGCATGTTGCAGGGCTGGATAGGGCACCAATACAGCCCTGCAACATGTATAAGAAATGTTCAAGTGTGGTTAAACTGGGGTTAGCGTCCTGTCTGAAAACACCCTGTGTCAACACCGTGTGCAAACTCTTGGTATCTTGTTCTTTAAATACTTCTGTCTAGAGGAATAGTGCTTCCTCTTGTTCATTTAGAATCATAGGATTGGAAAGGACCTCAAGGGTCATGTAGTCCAACCTCCTGCTCCAAGGCAGGATGTCCTCTGCCTACAACATTGCAGACAGATGCTTGTCCAACTGGATTTTGTTTGGTAGAGAGGCAGGCTTAGAGTTGGTCTGTTTGGTTCTGCAGATTTTGTTGCATTAGCATTGGAGCCATGTGATGCCAATATTTGTGAATTTGATGACAGTGAATGCCAACAAGGTTGGTGGTATTGTGGCCACAGGATAGGAGCCTGAAGCAGTGCAGAAAGCAGTGCCAATAGGGCCTTGGAGAAAGGAAGTTGGAATACAAATGGGAGTGATCTACAAAGACTTTGATACTTCTGGCTTTCTTGAGGCAGCTTGGAAGCATCAACTTTTGTAAGATGGGGAATCTCTTTAATCTTTGAGGAGTTGAAGAAGGCATGGCCCCCATAGAAGATGACTCCTGCAGGACCGTGGGTGTGTGCTTGGGATTCTTCAGCCAGCATACAAGCTGGTCTGGAGCTAGTGGGAAGCTGGACAGCTTGGAGGAAGTTTTTCTGTTCTTCTGATCCATGGACATAAAATCTTTGCAAGTGTAGCAGGATTTGGGAACATGCTCCTAGCCACACAGGTTAGGTATTTATCATGCTCATCAGTAACAGAGAACTTCATTAAGCATGTGACACATTTTTGGCCAGAAGGTCCATGGTGTGTAGACTGAATAAGAGAACTTGCCTAACCTCACCTACACTCTTCTATGCTACACTGAAAGACACCACCACAGCATGAACTTGCAAAAATGTGTATACGTTCTGGTGAAAGAAGTATATTGCCTCTAAAAGGCACCAGGCCTTGGGAGCAGTTTGATGATAACTGCTCTTAAGTATGTTTGGAAGGAACAAAGGCAGAGAGCACCTACTCTATTTATCTGGGTTTGGAGGTGACCCCCTATATACAACCTCATACCTCCATCACAGGGGTGGAGGTTTGAGGCTGTATCTACAGGATTTATTTATATTTTGTTTTATTGCTGTAATTCACCTTGAGCCTCTGGGGATAGGGCAGGATAGAAATCTATAACAACAGCAGCTGCACCTCAGGAGAGGCATGAGTGCTCTTACACTGCTCTAGTGCAACTCCTCACTGCACACACTTCCCCTCCATGTGAGGCCTTTTGAAGAAGACGTAGAGACTTTCATACTGAGCATTTCCATCTGGTCTCTGGTAATGCACAGTTGAATACAATGTGGCTTTACTGGTCCTGCAACTGGGGAGTGACCTAGAAGGGTTAATTCCAAACCTATGTTGATTTGACTGTGGCCAAGTCTCAGTAACCTCTAGATGCTTTTAGACAGCTCCAGACAGACACGAACACCCCTGCCCTTCTTATTTCTCCCATCAAGTAGTAGGGTCCTCACATTAACTAGACCTTGGAATAAATGCAATCAGTGCTCAGTGTAACAGGATTCAAAAGCTCGACTCTTTCCTTAGATCATTTTTATATATATATATATATATATGCTCAAAACATACAGCCCATCCCTAGCACACGAGCAGAAAGTAAGCATTTCACTTTCAAGCTGCTTTGAGAATTTTACACTTAAAACGATTACCAGACTTGTAGCCACATCTCCCTTCCCCAGAGGGGAAGTAAGGGGGTTCTGGACTGTCAATCACATTGTGGCCCATTTCCTTGGTTTCTGAACGGGGTCTGTCCCTTCATTCCTTCAGGCTTGTGTCTGAAATTCTGTTGCTAGAAAAAGGAAAGGACTCTCGTCTGTCAAGCACAGCAAGGAGGAGTCAGTCACTTCGTATCACCTGCTTCCTAGGATGCCTGGTCTCAGGCAGCTTAAGGTCAAGAAAATCAGTACTGCTCTGATGCCAGAGACTCAAATTCTTTGCAATTTATGGTTTCTAATGGAGTCTATGCCAGGCACAGAAATAAATGCCATGCTAAGAGCAACACACCACTCCTGTGTTCAGCATAGATCAAGGCTTGCACAATGACCAAACAGTGGTTGGACAGCCTTGTTCTGCAGCTAGTGCACAGGACAGCCACCTACCAATACCGTTGTCTCTACGGCAGAGTGTCTGGGCAGGAGCTTCCTTCAGTCTCTGCGGAAGTTCCAACAGCTCAAGGGATTCAAAGTCTGAGAGCCCTTGCCCTCAGAGCTGGTATATAAATACTCCGTGGGTTGCTCCACTGCTGACAGCTGGCACCCTCAGGAGACACGTTCATTTCCTGGGACTGTGAGCACCGAAGGGGGAACCCTGCATGTAGGCCATGACGGCATTCTGTAGGAAGCTGGCACGCTGGGCCTCCTCCTCTCTCATCCTGGAGATCTCCATCTCTCGTATACGCAGCTTCTCCAAGAGAGTGGAGATTTCACCCTCCTTGTCCAGCACAGTCTCCCGATGATTACTGGATAACACTGCACAAGACAGAGAGACATCAGCACCATCTGATCTTTGGGCCTGGGGCTCAGATGATAAAATTGCTCCTAGGGGAAGGAGCACAGAGAAATGACAGACAGGAGCCCAGTCTCTTCAACAGCATCTGATAGCAAGGAGGCCAGGTTTGTACAGAAAGGCACTGTCACACCCCAAGCTCAGGGGCTGGGTGACACAAACTCTGAGCAATTTGGGGATGCCATTGCTTCTGGGGTTCCTGTGGGTCTAGTACAGGGTTTTGGAAGGCTGCAGGGGGAGGTGAGCAGTAAGTTGTGGTATGAGCAGAGACTGTTCTCTGTCATTACATGCCACCCCATACTGTGAGCTAACCTGTGGAACAAAAGTGTGTGCCCCTCTAGGCCATCACCTTTCAGTTGTCGCTCAACAGCTGCAATCTTCTCTCTCAGACCATCCTGTGCTGCCCTTTCAGCCTCCAGGTGTCCAATCTGCTCCTGCAACTCCACCCGCACCTTGTTCACTTCAGCCGCTTTCTCCTGCTCCTTGCTGCTCAGCTCCTGCAAGATCAACATCAGTGGCAGCTGGTGGGTTCGGAGGTTGGTGGGGCAGTGGGCAGGGCCAGCTCAAGTGGAGGCGGGCCAACGGTAGGCAGAGCCAGCCCAGAAATTGCACACTTACATGATCATGATCAATGGAACAGAACATGCACCCAAGAAATAGAACTTGCACACAAGGATAGAAGGGAAATTATTTTTTTTTCAAAGGCCTGACCTGTGCAAGCAGAAATCTAGACTTGGAGGCGTCTGGCACCAGATCAATGTGGAATGAACCTGTGGAGACTTATTTTCATGTTTCCAAAGGCCAGAGAATCTCTGCACCAACTGAGCTCACTAAAACAACTGCATAAATTATCTCACACTGCTGTCAAAATGTGACTGACATTTACACCACAGGGTTCAGATCACCAAAGAACAGGTGTCAATTTTCATGTTCTCTGTGCAAGTGAGAACATGAAAATTGTTCTCTGTCAGCTGACAAAATGTTTATGTCTCTATCAGCTGACAAAATAATCATTACTCAAAAGCTTCACAGTAATCTGAAAAGATTGACCTGATCTGACACTAACCACATCATTGCAGCAATTCATTTAGCGAACGCATAACTGGCCAAGCCAGACAATACCACAGTATCACCAAGATTAAAACCCAGACCTCTTAAACCTAAATCAGTTGAGTGAGGAACAGGCCGTGACAACATGGTATTACACTTGACCACAGCTACAGAGGGGACTATCCCAATTTTGTGGGGGAAGTTTCCCCCACCAGATCCCACCCCCACACCCCATTCTGCCTACACACGCTCACCCAATCCCACCCCCAGACTCCTATTCTGCTGCCCACACACCCCATCCAATCCCACCCTGAGCCCCATTCTACCTATACACCCACACCCACTGCTCCCAGAGCCCCCATTCAATCCCACCCCACAGGCCCCATTCTGCTCACATCCCCCTCCCAGAGCCCCCATTCTACCTACCCCCACTCAATCCCACCACCCAAGACCCTGTTCTGCCTCTACACCTTCACCCAATCCCATCCCAAGAACCCCAATCCCACCCTGGTCTAATCTGCCCACCTGGGTGGGGGGAGGGGGAAGAAGAGCGAAAGGCTCTGGGCCCAAAGACTTACAGTTCAGGAGGAGACAGGGAGTCAGGAGAAGCATCAAGGAACTTGGGGGCAGCAGTGCAGGCGTGTGCACACACACACGGCAAGCCCCACACAACAAGGGTGGGGCAGGCAAGCAGCCTGATGTAGCAGGAGCCAGGAGGCAAAAGGCCAGCCACTGCCATGCCAGCCAGTGAGCCAAGAAAAAATGGTGCCAGCCAGAGCCAGTCCAGAAAGCCAGCAGCAGCAGCCCTCACTATTCCTCCAACTTCCTTCCAACAAAAGTGTGGAGAAAATGAATGAACAGCGCGTGGGTGGTGCGCACGCAGCTCTGCTCCCCTCCCCAATTATTGTGGTGTGACACTGTGGCTGGCTCAGCACCAAACCCAGACCTCCTCCAAGTTTGCATGCAGCAGCAGGCACCACCTACCTTCCCCTGTCCGCAAGAGTGGTGCACTGCAGCAGACACGATCATTGCCTATATGGCCAGGTTTCAGCTCCCCATAGGGGGCTCTGTTATACTGTTGTGACCTGGTCTAAAATAAGAATTGCATTTCCAGGTACCTGTGGTATGGGTTGAGAGAGCAGCCGCCCATACTGCTGAATGGCACCATTTGTCCCTCATTAGCTAGCTACCAGCAATCTGGAAGCTACACACAACTCTCCATTGGTCAGTCAGCCACAGAGAGCCACACACATTCTACTCCTCCCCCGGCTCCTCCCACAGAGGATCAGTGCAGCAGGGCCAGCCATGGCACGAACAGCTCTAGCTCTAAGAAGCACCAACAGCCAGCTTGCTCATGAGCAGAGGCAGCACATGCACAATTGTACTAGTATGCCCCAGACCCGGATGTTCGGGTGTGAAGATGCTTCAAAGCAGTGATGGCAAGGCACTGAGTGCTCTGGGTCTGGCGGGACAGCCAGTAAAATTCAATTTAATTTATTTTAAAGCTGGACGGGGGTGATCAGGGAGTCTGGGAGCCAGGAGGGATTAGTGCCCCTGGCGCCATGGGAGGCACACCATGCCTGATCAATATACAAGGCAAAGTGGTCAGGAGACTGCAGCATCCTTTCCATTACCTCCTCCCCATACCCAATACTGCACCCCTCCTCCCCACACCGACACTCATCTGAGTGCTACACTCCACACCATCATCAACATCACGTCCCGCATGCCTGCTTACCTGCTGAAGGTCCCCTACTCGCCTCTTGAGCTCTTCGATCTGCAGGCTCAGCTGGCTGCCCTCAGCATGTGCCTTGGCCACTACCTGCTTCTGCTGTAGGCAGTAGCTCTGAGCCTCATCACGTGACTGCATCATCAGTTTCAGCTTCTCCTCCAGGTAATCTAGTCGTCGTTGCTGTGAATCCCAAGGAAGAAGCAGAAACGTATCTCCCGTTTCTACCACAGAAACGACACTGGAAACCAGGCAGATGTCCCAAGCAGGTTGCAACCTCAGGGAACTGATTCACGAGAAGTCTCCCTTTAAGCTTATAGATTAGGAATTTCTCCTTGGCTACCAGGTGAAGGGACTTTTGGATGTGGCCCTGAGCTCTTTAGGGAGGGGGCAGGGCAAGTGGCAATTTCTGCTCTGGGAAGAACATGCACCAGCAACCCACTCCCCTGAACAGCAAGAATGGTCTGCCTGGCTCCAGGATCTAAATGATGGAGAACGCTCTTGGCCCTTCCCAATCAGGGATGCAGGGATCATGGGGAGGGGATTGTGATGTGGAAAGTGCCAACACCCCAAACCCCATTAAACACACAAGACAGTAGCAGAAACCTGCAACACCAAAGCAGAAAGGGGCTACTGTCCTTGTGGGACTAGATTCCATGGCTAGTCAGCACCCTGCCACTGGTCACTCGTGATCTCATCTGGAAGGGGAGATAGGGAGTGCAGGAACAAGTAACCCAGAGAGGGCCAACTGGAGATCATGTGGCTGGTCGTACGACCAGGACTGGGTCTTATACTGGAGAGAAGCCCAGTATCAGCAGACCACATGGTGGCGAGGAAGCTCCCTCATTCTCCAGCTGCTGGTCAGCTAACAATCCAGGGCAGGTTGCCAGAGGCAGGGGGCTCTGGGTGCAAGTACTGGAGGCCCCAGTCGTGTCCTGCTAGGTAGATAGCTGGGAACATCAGGCCTGCAGGGGAGCTAGATAAGGTCTGGGGTCCCAGCCTAGTGTGAAAGGTTTTGGGGAAGGGAGCCCAAGGACAAAGGACCAGAGATATCAAAGTGGTACGATGCGAGGTGCTAGTGGGTGATGTCTGGCAGTGGGCTAGGTACCCTAGAGAGGGAGACACCAGCTTGGCTAGGTACCCACGAAAGCAAGGCCCCAAGGTAACCAGTTCTTGGGGAGGGGCCGTAGGAAGCAAGAGTTGGGTGGCTCGTGTTGGAAGGAGCCAGAGGAACATCAAGGTGCTAGGAGGACATCAGGCAGCACCAGAGTCTATGGCAAGGAAGGTGATAGTAGCAAATCTAGGTGCACAGAGGGTATGCCACCTCCCCATCAGGTCATCCAAGGGGTGCTAGAGAAAGATGCTAGGCAGTGGGCTAGGTATCCCAGAGGGTGATGCCAACCAAGCCAGGAACCCTAGAAGTTGGATGAGTGATCAAGGCCCTGGGGCAAAAGACCCAGACAATACAAGGGACCACCTCCTCTGGAAGGGGCAACAGACAAAGGTCTCCCAGGTGATGGCATGAGGCCATAGCCAGAGGCCCTTAGGGATTGTAATGCCAAGGAGACCAGCAAAACACCAGACCATAGGACACTTCTCTGGGACAAGAGCCAAGGACAACTGTAGCAAGAACTAAGAAGCAATGAAAAACGAGACTGGGGTCCCATGCTGCATGGCCTTAGGTCCTGACTTTGTTCCTCAAGCCTGTCCAACACAGTGTCTTACCTCTTCCAGCCTGGCCTGACTCCTGGCTTTCATTAATTCCTCCTCTGCCTGGCCCCGCTCAGTAAGAGTGGCAGCTTTCACTTGGCTCAGCTCCTACCCACAAACAGGCCACATGTCAATCACAGTGGTCGCACAGCAGGTTCAGATACGGCTGGACTGAAAGGCATCCAGGCCAGAAGCAGAAAGGTGCCTGTCCAACAGGCCCTTAGCCACTAGGATCTAATTCAGCAAGTGCACCTCAGACATGGTATCCTGGAATAATGCACCCACAGCCTGGGGGAGTGGGGTGGGAGAAGCCACAGCCTTGCACATCGGGGGCGGGGGGGGAAGGAGGTGCACATCACATCTGGGAGGGAGGTGCCCACAGCCCGAGGAACCAGGGGGACAAGAGTGCACATGGTGTCTGGCAGCCAAGGCACCCACAGCTTTGGGGGGCCGGGGGGGGGGGGAGGAATGTACATAGCATCTAAGGACCGAGACATCCACAGACCAGGGAGAGGGGAAGAGTGCACACAGTGTCTGGCAGTCAAGGCACCCACAGACTGGGTGGAGGGGTGCACATGGTGTATTGAGGCCAAGTCAACAATAGACTGGGGAGATGGAAGAGCACTGGTGGCCTCTTGGGGGGCTAGAAGGAAATGGGCACATTCCTTTTTATAGGGGGTATGGGGAGGAAGGGCACACAAGGTGTCTGGAGGTGAGAAGGAAGAAGAGCACACTGTCTGGGGAGCAGGGACTTTGGCATTTGGGGGTGGGGTGAGGATGGGCACACATGTTTGGAGCAAGGAGGAAGTGTACGTTGTGTCTGGTGGTAAGGAAGGGTACACACAATGTCTGTGGGGAGAGAGGAAGGGCACACACACGGCCTCTCCTATGTACGGGGGTTAGAAGGAACCATATGGTGTGTGTGTGCGTGTGCATGTAAAAGGACCCCACGCAGGCTCTCCAGGGGTGCGCATTTGTATAGTGCTGGAAAGGCCCATGCAGCCTCTCCTGGGGTATGTGTATGTACGAAGCCAGAAAGACCCACACAGCCTCTCTGCACGCGTGTGTGTGTACAGGGCCAGAAGCAGTAGCTTCTCAAATAGGGGGCATTTTCCTTTGTTGTGGGGGGAGCACAACTAGAGGAAAGCAATAACAGACAGAAAAACATAGGGGGGCACTGACTGTGAACGTGGAAGCACCCAGGGGCTGCTTCTTGGTTACACCCCTGGTCAGAAGGGCCTACCAGTCTCTGTGTGTTTAATTGTGCATACATGGGGCAGGATAGGCCTACATGGCCTCTCAGGGGAGGGAGAGGTGGCAGTGTGTGGGGCCATGAAGGGTGCATGTCCTCATGAGGGGAGGAGGAAGGTCCATGTGGTGTCTGGGGCAGTGGTTAGGGGAGGAGGAAAGGCCTATGTGGTGTCGGGGAACATGGGGGAGGAAGAGCCCACCCACAGCCTGGGCCAGGAGCACAGAGTGTGTGGGGGCCAAGCCAATTACAACTTGTGGGAGAGCACCCACAGCCTTGGGAGCAGAGGCATCTAGAATGTGGAGGGCAAAGGCAAGATAGCATAGATGTTTTCTCTCCCTCCCACAACCCCCGGATCTGCCCCTTCCTTCTGCTCACTTTTTTCTTCCTCAGGGAAAGTCTCCCCAAAAGGGCAATTTGGGGAGACTTACTTGCAAATTATCCTAGGAGTCTCCCTGGATGGCAGTCTTTATGATGGGTTTGCTAGATAGATCAAAAACTGAAACCCGAGAGGCAACTGCCCCTGAAGGAGCTCTTCAAAAGCCACGTGCCAATTCAGGAAAGTCTCTCCAGATTGTCCTTTCTCACAACATCCCCCTGGATTACAGTCCTTATCATTATCATACCAAAGCAGTTAAAATGGATGACCAGGCAGCAGCCCTACATCTCTCTTCTTAGAAGGCTCTAAAATTAAGCACCCAGGAGACCATGCCCCTTAGGGAGCAGACTTCTATCTCTGGATGATAATGTTTTGAACAATGGTGCATTTGCAAGAGCCGATGGATTTGAATATGGTTTGCAGTATACTGAAAGTGATGATCTGAAATTGAACCTTAAGAAATGTGAACTGTTCCAAAAGAAATGGCATACTTGGGATATCTCCTGAATACAGAGGAGATTACAACAGAGAGGGGGCTGAAATGAGAATGAAGTTTGTTCTTGCGAGAAAATCGCAACCTTGGCAAGATCTTGTTGGATTCTCGAGAATGCCCCCCAAATGGTCTGCATAGGTGCAAAATGGCAGCACGTGCGCAGAACAGCCCTGGTGGCCATGTTGTGCATGTGCAGACCATTTTTCCCCACTATTTTGAGGTTTGAGAATCTTGCGAGAACACCTGATTCTCACCAGATTCTCAAGATGAGAAAATCCCATCAAGCAGCCTATTCTTGATGAGGTTTTTGAGAAGGGTGAAATCTCGTTTCAGCTCTAGAAGTGCAGAATTTTGTAGGACTGTGTTTACTATCAGAGGTTTATTTACCAACCTAGTGAAAAACTTTGGGTAGACTGGGTGACAAGGTGAGGGCCTTCCAGTGGTCAGCAGGATGTGACCTAGCATTCAAAGAGTATAAAGAATGCATGTCCATGTCCCAGTCTTAGCTTGCTCTGGTTTCAGAACCCCATTTATATTAGGCACTGAAGCTACTACTTGTGGTAAAGGGCAAGAACAAAAAAAGTGGTTGCTTATTTCAGCGAGTATGTCTGTGCTGCAAAAACAACAAAAAACACCCCCTTCCCCCCACTACTGCACCACCAGAAAGAAATTCCTGGCAGCTGTAGAGACCGTAAGCCATTGCCACCAATATTTGCACGGGAGGAAATCTGTGGTGAGAACAACCCACTCCAACCTGCAACGGCTATTTTGGTTTTAAAATCCTGAAAGAAAGTTAGCCAGGGGGGTGCAGCAACTGCAAGAGTATCCCACAGAGACTAGTGTTGAAGCACAGCACTGTAGATGCTCCATCTAAATGGTCCTACTTTGAGGGCAGCTGAAGGCATTTCTCAAAGCAGGAAAACAAAAGAATTGGTGCCTCAGGAGAGAGAGGGTGACTGTGAAATGTTAAATGACACCTCTAGTCCTATGAACCTTGGGAAAGCAACTGCTCCTGTTATGTCAATCTGAGCAAAGGATACAGGGTTGTAGGGTTTAACCTTGGAGCAACTGGGAACAATACAAAAAGTGGACTCTACTATTAAAACTGTGTGCAAGCAGAAAGGCAGCTAGCAGACCCAGCCATCTAGGGAAACTGCATTTCCTCTCAACACCATTTAGCACTCTGGTCTCAGTAGTAGAGTCTGGAGTTATAAAAGGACATGTTGTACAGAAAAATGGGAAAACCTGCAGATGATGGATACAGGTTGGCAAATGGTTGTTCCGGGCAAACTGAAAAAAAGATTACTTGAGCCTATGACATGATTTTAAAATTGATGGGCCTGATGGAGTTCCAAAAACCCTAGGGATACTATTTTGATTAATTGTTTCATAATTCTTTGCAAAGTGTGATCTTGGTCTACATTGTTAGTAGTTCGCTGATTGGTGGGGGTTTAGTGTTCCATTTTTCAAAAAGAAAATTACTTTAAAAATTTCTTTAATAAAGCTTTCTTATTGTTAATTAGCCACATGCCTTTTCTGTGTAATATACACAGACTGGATGAATGTAGCAATTAAATATGGAATTGTCCACTACCTGAGATTGTCTTATGCACCTTTATTCCACATTTTTGGTATGTTTCCCTAGCTATGGGAGAGAAATTAATATTTTTATCTATTTTGTTAATAGTTTTTGCTGATTGTCCCAAAATTAGCTGGCTCCCACATATTTTCATAATTAAGACTTAGTCCCATCACAACAGGATGGGAATAAGTCTGAGTGGAACAATAGATTGGTTCTGGGAGTTTAACAATTTGGGTAACAAAAGGAATGACCCATCCAGAGGAAAACGAACACCTTTACACACGGAAATAGTCCACAATGTCTTCCTACTGAATTGCCTTCCATTTCTGTCTGCCTATCTTTGTTCTGTGTTTTACTGGCATGTGGACAACTCATCCCAAGTTGTCATGCCCCTGCAGCAACAACAACAACAACAACAGATTTACATCTTGCCCTATCCAAAAATGACTTGGAGGTGGCTGACAGCAATAAATAAAAAATATATACAATCTCTTAGGTACAGGCTGGGTGGGAATAGGTCATTCAGTCTTTCCACAAAAAGTGTCAGAGAGAAGAGTAGCTGTTGGGAAATGTATGGCTGAATCTTTGCAGATCTCAGTGGTATTTTTTGAGGGTAGTGCTGCAGGTGCTGTCGACTGCTTCGCACCTGCTCCTCCTCAACCTGTAATCTACAAACAGAAACCACTGAGTTGAGACTGCAACATCTATACTTGGTCTTCTTGATCTCTAGGGATGCTTTCAATGGGCACTGGGGACCCTCAGGCCAGAGATACTGACAGTCCATCCACCTTAGAGGTGGTGAAGGCAGGCTCCTTGCGTCCAGAGAAGGAATCTCACTGGTGCACAGCACTATTGCTTTACTAGACTACCAGCATGGGCCCATTCGGTTAGGGTAGTTTTAGAAAGGGGGGAGGGAGGGAGATCTTTCTTTTTTGTTTTAGGTGAGTATACACCTCTGACAGCATTAAGGGGGCTCTTGGGATTAGAGTCCTCCTTGGTATCCCCAGGTTGCGCTTGGTATGCTGCAGGAAGCTGCCACCTTGTTGAGCATGCTTTTTAACAAAAGGAGGAGAAAAACAAATGTCTCACTTATCCTTCTTGGATGAAATAATGGACTCAAGTTTCTCCTCCCTCAAGGGAAAGATCTGAGTGGGGCTGCAAGAAAGAGAGGGAGGGGTTTTTAGGCTTTTCCAAATGCTCCTTTCCCCTATGCCTGTCCATATTCTGCTTTGGAGAAGGCCAGAACCTCCTTCAACTAGATGGACTGTGTACTAGATGCCCTTGATACTCGATCTTGTGCTTAGAACCCCAAACTGAGGAAAAATTCCATCTCGTCACCAGAACATTTGCTAGTCTGAGACAGAGAGGAGTCAACAACAAGGGGGTTGGTGTGGATTCTGCTGAAAGATAATGTCTTGTGTGGCAAATCCCCTGCTTAACTCTGTCATCCAGGAGGAGAGGACTAGAGAGATGCTGCGCCAGCTACCATAAGCAAAAGGTCAAAACGCTTTCCAGCATGGCTAAATGGTAAAGTAAGGGAAGCTATTGGAGCCAAAAGGAAGTCTTTATAAGATGGAAAGCTTGTCCAAATAATGAAAACAGGAAGGAAGATCAGTACTGGGATGCAAAACGTAAATCCACAATAAGGCAGGACAAGAGGGATTTTTAAAAGCAACTTGCTAAAAGTGCTAAATCCTATAGAAAAAATTTCTTCAAGTACATCAGAAGTAAGAAACCTGAGAGTGTGTCAGTTGGACCACTGGATGAGGAGGATGTAAAAGAGCTGCTAAAGGAGGACAGGCCATTACAGAGAGGCTCAATGAATTCTTTGCATCAGTTTACACCACAAAGGATGTTGGAAAGACACATACATGGGAAATATTCTTTGCTGGTGAGGAATCTGAGGGATTATCACAAATTGAAGTGATGCAAGGTGAGGCTTTAGAACGAATTGATAAGCTAAAGAGTAAGCATGTCACTGGGACTGGATGGCATACACCCAAGAATTCTGAGTTGCAGAATTGCTCCTGGTAATTTGTAACCTGTCTCTAAAATCTGTCTCTGTACCCAAGGATTGGAGGATAGCTAATGTAATGCCAATTTTCAAAAAGGGCTCCAGAGGTGATCTGGTGGGTCTGACACATGCCCTGGGCAAATTGGTGGTGGCCACTGTAAAAAAATAGGATTGTTCAGTACACTGACAAACATGACATGATGGGGAAAAATCAGCATGACTTTTGCAACGGGAAGTTGTGCCAATAATCTGCTGGAATTCTTTGATAGTGTCAATAAGCATGTGGATAAGGGTGACCCAGTTGATATAGTGTACTTGAATTTTCAGAAGTCTTTTGGCAAGGTCCCACAAAGGTCTTTTGGCAAGGTCCCACAAAGCTGAGTAGTCATGGGATAAGGGTAAGAGTTCTGTTGTCAATTGGAAACTGCTTATTCCTACAAAGGGTAGAAGTAAATGGTCAGTTTTCAAAATGGAGGGAAGTAAACAGTGGGGTGCTGCAAGGGTCTTTACTCGGACCGGTGTTGTTTAACCTGTTCATTGATGATCTGGAAAAGAGGGTGAAGAGTGAAGTAGTCAGATTTGCAGATTACACTAAGTTATTAAAGATAGTTAAGACCAAGGTAGACTGTGAAGAGCTAGAAAGAGATCTAGGGTGGTTAAGAGAATGGGCAACAAAATGGCAGATGAAATTTAATGTTAACAAGTGCAGAGGTGATACACACAGGGAAAAATAACCCTAACCATACATACACAATGATGGGATCTAACTTGGGCATTACTACAAAGGAAAAAAAAAGACCTTGGAGTCATTGTGGAGTCAATGATCTATGACCATTTATATCATCGGTTCAATGTGCAACAGTGGTCAAAAAGGTTAACTGCATGCTAGGGGTAATTAAGACAGAGATCGACAATAAAATGGAAAATATAATGCCACTATAGGAGTCTGTGGTATGACCACACCTCAAATGCTGTATCCAGTTGTAGTCTCCCCATTTCAAAAAAGACATAGCAGAACTGGAAAAGGTGCAGAGAAGGGCAAGAAAAATGATCCAAGGCATAGAGCAGCTTCCATATGAAGAAAAGTACAATAGGTTAGGGCACTTCAGCTTGTGTTAGGTGGGAAGGGGGGAGTTGAGGGCAAGGAGGCAGGAAAGAGGCCTGGGCAAAGGCTCCCCTGTCAGGTAATCCCATGCAAAGGCTCCCCTCTCAGGTAATCCCACGCATAGGGTAATTCCCTCAGAATCGTAGGTGGGCTTTCTCCCTGGTTATGGGAGCAACCCGGATCATCACAGGGAAGGAGAGGTGGAGTATGCTCCAGATAGGGATAGGCCTACGTCAGCGCCTCCAACACACTCACACAATTGTGCGGGGGTCCCAGGTCTGGTGAGTTGGGGAGTGCGGGAACGGGGATTCCAGGGGGTCAAGGCGTGGAGGGAAAGGGGCCCAGGGTGAGGGAATGGGGCCAGGGCTGTCACTCCAGGAAGAGGGAGACGGGAAAGAGTCACGGGGCGGAAGGAAACACAAGGGGGTGAGGGGGCAGGGAGGTTGGGCAATACAAGTACTCACGATTACTAGCACGTTCACCCAGGAGGGGGGAACAAGGAAGGGGAAGTTAGCAAGAGCGAGACTTGAAGTTTCCAGAAAGCTACCAAGAAGGGGCCAGTCTCTCAATTGATTACCGGTGGGCCTCTGGTGCCCCACCGACCTTCTTATGGAGGAAAAGTGGCTGCCCCGCCCTGAATCCTGGCTCTGCCCCCCCCAACATTGGCCACTACTCTGCTAGCCGCGCGCTGCGGCGGGGCAGGGCCAAGGCCTGTAATCCATCTGTCGGCGGCACTGGGCCCAAAGCCTGCGCTGGCCGCTCCTCCCCCTGATCTGGGCTGGCCGAGTCCAGGGAGATCGTGGGGTCCCCTGGCGGGGGCGGGACCAATCCAGCCACGCAGGCCGAGCCTCCCATCGGAACCCCGCCCCCATCCTGACCGGGCTGCTGCTTGGTCCCCTGACGCACGTGCCCCCGCCATCGGGGAACGCGCTGCGGCGTGACAGCTTGGAGAAGAAATGACCAAGAGGGGACATGACAGAAGTTTATAAGATCATGAAAGTGTGGAACAGGTAAATAGAGAGCTGCTATTTAAAACAAGCTGCTTTCTAAAAACAATAGAACCAGGGGTCACTCCATGAAGACAACAGGAAGCAGGTTAAAAATAAAGTAGTAGTACATTTTCACCCAATGGCAATAAAATTGTGAAAGTCATTACTGGAGGACAGTAGTGTAGCAGGCTTCACAAAGGGACTGGATGAATATTTGGAAGCCAGGTCCATTAAGGGCTACTAGTTGGGTTGATCAGGGGTACAAGACTCTTGACCGTTGGAAGCTGGGAGAGGACGGCAGGAAATTAATTACAGCATTGTAACCTGCTGCAGACTCCCTTGAGGCATGCTTCCTCGAGCATTGTAACCTGCTGCATATTCCCTTCTGTCTCTGATTACTGTCAGAGACAGAATGCTGGGCTACATGGACCATTGGTCTGACCCAGTAAATGCCAATTATGTTCTTATATCAAGGCCGGTGATGGGGTTGAAACAAACAATTCCCAGATTAGGGATACAGGGTGTGATTAATGCCCCCTACAAGAAGAGAAAAGATAAGGGGTGGTTGGGGGGAGAGGAGCAGAAAGTTCTGTTAAGAGACCCTCAAACCTATGGGGCCTTCCTATGCACGAGGGTACAGATAGGGGCTACCTACTACAAAATAACCATCAAAATACTTCCCCAGAATAAAGGCAGTGAAGAATTAACCTTTAAAAGGAAAAAGAGACTTCAGTAGATCACAGGGTTCACCCATGCTGGTCTTGAACCTCTGAAAGGCACGTTTAGCCTTCATCTTTCAACGGTTTTTTCTTTTAAAACTGTAGGAAAAAAGGTCTCTCTTCTTACAGCAAGAAGGCAGAATAAGAACTGGAGAATTCCCAACAGGGGTGGTTCCCTCTTGTGCGTCATGCATTTCACTTTTTGGTCTGCCTTTATCCAAGGTCTGAGAGGCTGTCAAGGCCACCGTAAGGACTGCCATCCAGGGAGACCCCTCAGCCCTGGGTCTGTCCCCATTCCCCCACTACCTCAACTTTCTGCTTCATCTGGGAAAAGTCTCAGAAATTGCACTGGTGGACTCTCCCATTTCCTCTCTTTCAGCTCCCTCAGAGGGTGCAAGTTAGCTTAAGGTAAAGAGTTAGTTCACATGAGCATCTACATCGGGGCAACAAACCCCTTACTTTTTTCAAGCAGGGGGGGTTGCAAATAGGGCATGTATATCAGTCTTTAAAGTCGGGGGCAGGAGTTGCGGTTAACTTGCAGTTTTAACCAACACAATGAGTCTCCCTTCACAGAAAGGGGTGGGTCCGTTTGCCCATCTCAGACCAGGCTTCCATTCCTGAGCCCCTCCCCATGCCACACACTGGGCTGCAGTCCAGTAACTCTTCCCCCAGAGTTTCCCCAACCTCACCTCCTCCAGACCAATCCGGATGGTCTCCAGCTTCTGGATTCGCTCCCGCATGGAGTGTTCACTCACCTCCATGTTGTGCATCATGTAATCCACCTACAACACAGACAGAGCTAGGGTAGTGGATGCCTAGGGGCTGCTGCACAGCACCAGAGCAGGGGCTGCTCCCCTCCTGTACACACAGAGACCCTCTCCCTGAGACAAGGCTATGCCTTTGGGATAAGTTTTCCTCCATTTTGGGAGAAAGGGGCTAAACTGAAGTCTGGGTGGATCAAACATGCCTGCTAGTCCAGCTCTCATAACCCTGGAACTTCAGGGATGGCAGCAACCACGACCTCACCTCCTTCAGCCGAAGGGATTCAGCATCCTCCAGGCCCTGCTTGAATCTCTTCTTCTCCATCTCCAGACGCTCTGTGGGTAGAGATGGATGATTACCAGCCAGGTACCCCATCCTGAGCCCCATTGTGTCCAGACACAGGCACCTCACTCACCCTTAGCCTGCACAGATTGCAGCTTCAGCTCAGTCACAGTGTGGGTCAGGTCTTGCTTCACCTGGAACAGCTGCTCCTGCTGCCCTTTGCATCTACTCTTTAGCTCATCCACCTGCAAGGAAACTGTCCCATAGACATAAAGGCTCCCAATGGCACAGAGAAAGATGAGCAGGGTGGGATGGAGTGGAAAGAAGTAGGGTCTGGTGGCCAGGGGCTACAGACAGGGCCGGCCCTAGGGTTTGTGAGGCCATGTGTGAAGTCCTGGTGCGGGGCCTAATTTGCATAATTAGCCCCCACCCAATTATGCAAATGTATAAATTTACATAAAACTTACTCCCTCTGGACAGGAAGGATTCCCATTCTCCACCCCTCCGAGCAACCATGGAGAAGCATGGCCTCCTAATGCTTCCCCCCCTCCCCAGCCGAGTGTCTACCACCACTCTCCAGGAGTGGTTCCACTGCAGGGGCAGCCAAGCGGGCAGTGAGGCAGGCGCAGAGTGACTGACTGCATCCACTGCCTTACTGGAGGAGGGGGTGAGCTTAGCCAGTCTAGCCTCCAGGGCCTGTTGCTTCTTGTTGCTGGTGCTGCCTGTGCTTTGTGCACGCATGCGGTACGACCAGTCCAGAGGTGCTACTATCACACGCACAAGACACCCAAAATGCAGCCAGCTTATTAAGCGCATTACGCCATGAAAAGAGACATAACCAGTTCAGTTGTGCCCCCATAATCAGTTCATGCTGCCCCCACCCCATAACCAGTTCATTTGTGCCCCTGCCCCCATATAATCAATTCACGCTGCCCCCCACCCATAACCATTTAATTTGTGCCCATGGGGCAGCGTGAATTGATTATATGGGGGGTGCAAATGAACTGGATATGGGGTGCGGGTTTAAAGACAGTATTCCTGTTAGCAATAACTTCATTAAGAAGAGTTAGTGAAATAGCAGCCATAATAATCTCAGAACCATATTTGCAGATTTATTTTCCAAGACAGAATAGATATTGCTTTACATCCTAAATTCCTACCTAAGATAGTATAAGTAAGATAGTTGTGAGAATGTGGCCCTTTTTACACGGGCCTCTCCCAGTCATGAACACGCAGATTTCTGTGTGTTCATGGAACCCTGTGTGAATGATGTGGTGCACGCACCCATGGTGAGTGAGGGTGCGTGCGTGCTCGCATAACATCCCCACGCACGGAGCAACTGGGGGAAACGGTGGTTACTATGTGGGTGTGGATGAGTGGTGGGTGAGTGGAGATGCGTGTGCAGCTGTGTGCACTGGCATGCCCACAGACTTCCCACCCGGCACAGCCATGTAAAAATATCATGTGAGGAGCCACTCGAAGAACAGAAGGTTGCTACCTTGTAAACAAGGTTCTTTGAGATGGCTCTGAACATTCTTCCACCCTTCCAGCCCCGCATGGAATTCTTTTCTTGTATTTCTAGAAAGGGTTGAAAGGAACTGTCATTCACAGGGGGAGGGTTCTTTTTATACTAGAGGAGCTCGAGACCATCATGTGGTCTATTATTTAAATAGGGTGAGCGTGCAGAACCCAGTTGTGAGAATGCTGGGAGCCATCTCGAAGAACCTTCTTTACAAGGCGGCAACCTTCTGATCAGCACATGGGGAGGAGCTGTTTGTAAACAAACAGCATTATCTCCCAGCCCGACTAGAAGGCAGAGGCAGGTGAGGGATGGGGTCTGGAGTCAGGGAGGGGAGGAAGAATCACTTACTGGGGGAGAAACTGGCTGCAGCCTGCTGCCCAGCCAGGCAAGTGTGGAGCCCCAGCTGGCCGTGGGGCCATGTGCGGCCGCACATATGGCACATGCCTGGGGCCAGCCCTGGCTGCAGAGGGAGTGAGTCTATGCAAAGATGGCCAGGGCTGGGGAAAGCCAGACAAAGTGGAAGCTGATCGGAGCCTAGGTGAGGTTGAGTGGGTCCAGATGTGGGTCTAGAGCCCATGGTTCTTAGCCAATGGAACCACTCAGCCCCCTCTCCTACCTGGTTCTGGAGAAGCAGCTTTTTCTCATTGGCTGCTGACAGGTCACACAGGAGCTTTGCCTCCCGATCAGCAGCTTCCTGCAAGCAGAGCCGGTGGCAAGAATCAGTTGCTCAATCTCGTGAAACACGATGTCACCACCAAATATCACTTCCCCAGCTCATACAACCAACACCAAGTTCCCATCCCTTCTGCTCCGCTGTAAAGGCCCATCCCCAGAACTGCTCAGTGCCTGCCCAGGCTCCCACCTGCTTGTGCTGCCGCAGCTCCTTGAACAGACTGTCTGCAAAGCTTGCCCGTTCCTGTTTTGCAGTGCTCAGCAGCTCACCTAGATCATGCACCTTCTGCTCAGACAGAACCAAGGCTGCTTCAGTCAACTGTAGCCTGCAGGGCAGAAATCAGAGCCAAAGTACATATGCCCACCATTCCCAAAGACACAGACCAGTCCAGGGACCAAGACAGAGTTCCAAGCCAAAAAGGGCAGTGTTCTTTGCTTACTAGTAGGGATGATAGAGAAGGCTCTGTCCTGCTCTTTCTTACTGTCAAGGTCCACTGGCTTAAATAGCCAGGTATGCAAGTGTGTGCAGACACTCCCTGCTAGTCATTTAGCTTGGGTTGACTCCTCATCAACTGCAGCTAATGTAATGTGATCAGGGCCCATGTATTCTGCAATTTCATCCCTTGAATTCTGAAACTAGAAAACCCAAATTCTGTAAACAAACAATCCAGATTCTGAAAGCAGAATAGACTATGCAAATTAACCAAATCCTACAAACTGCATATTTTGAATGCAAATTAATTTCTCATCATGCCATTGCATCAGTTTTGAACATCACATGTGTTAAAAAACACCTCACAAAATACTAGCTAGAGGAAAAGGGAACAGTGGGCTTCTCTCTCCCAAGTGGTTATGGGCAGTGTAACAGGGTGGCACACTTACACAAAGTATATACAAGAACAGGGCCCAATAAATCAATGTCTCCAGGATATTAGCTCCAAACTCCATTTACTGTCTCTAGTCTTCCTCTTAAGCTTTTCCAAGCAGCCCCTATCTGCTTGTACTCCCCTGATCAGGCTCTTAGTCTGGGCTCATCTTCCCCAACAAACCCCTTCATCACATTTTGTCTAAGCTCCCCAGTTTTGACTATCTTAAAATCCTCCCTGCAAGTTTTCTCTGACTAGTTCTTTTCAGAAGAACTCACAGTCTAGCTTCTTCTCTGTCAACAGCCTCTTTGCAACTGAGTTACTCCCAGTTTGTCTTACTGGGTTGGCAACAGCCATGCGCATTCACAGGTGCCTTCTCAATTAGGCTTGTACTCTGTGTTTTAAAGGGCTTACAGCCTATGTGGCTTAACTTGCCACAGGCTGCCTTTTTTCAGCAGGTGAGACACAGGACCTTATGACCCCAGAATAAATATATACCAGCAGCTACCAGTGCCAGAACTCCACTGGTTACCTCCCAATGCTGACATCTCATTGGCTCACTCACAGTGCTCCCAACTGCTTCACAGAGGCGGTTCCCCGCATGGCTGTCCGTCCACAGAGGCGGCCCCCCTGGCTGGCACAGGGCATTCTGGGTTTCTCAGGAGTGCTCTATGCATAGCCATGGGTAGCCGGTGCGTGGATCACAGAAGCGCACCTCCCCATGGACTGATTCAAACTAGTTGTTTGCCACAGGGATGGTGGGGGGCCATGTGTGGAGGCATTTCATTTAAAAACACCCATTGGCTTTTAATTCTGAACTGGCAGAGACAATTTTTGTAATAATTTAGCTAATGCCTGCTAGTCGTTCCCCATATACTTACTGTCTGCCCTCCTCTGCAGACTGCTGCAACCAACCTGATTGTAACCAAGTCAAGCACACGCACCTGAGACTTCGCATCCGCCTGAATGTTTGTTTATCTTCTCCCCTGTCTCTCCCACTGTCCCCTCTCCCTGTCTCCCCCTCCTTGTCTTTTAGATTGTAAGCCATAGGCAGGGACCGCGCCTATTTCTATGTTCTGTACAGTGCCAGGTACATGACCGGCGCTATATAAGTGTTTATAATAATAATAAATAATGCAAAATTCTGCTAAAATGGCTGCGGTCGCAATAGTGCTGAACTCACAGAGCTCTGAATATGACCTGGCCACAAAAGAGTCCCCACAGAGGCACTTACCCCTTTAGTTGGCTAAACTTTTGCATGTGCAGACCCACTTAGCAGGCTCAACCGCAGGACACAGCCCAGCAACATGACTTCTGATAGGGTTGCCACCTGTGGTGGCTTTTCATCTGACACTCCCCTAGGCCAAAATGGAAGTGTCAAGTAAAAAATGACTAAAGATGGCAACCCTAATTCTCCAAGAGGCTCTTTCAGGGGGTTGTGGCAAAAGCAATGTGGCAAAATTCCACTGGCACAGATGCCCGCCTGAAACTTCAAGGCAGGCTGTAACCTTCAACTAGGCCTCTAAATTAGCACATGTTCAGGACCCCACATTCCAGGAATTCCTCAGGGAACACCTACAGCTAGCAGGAAACAGGAATTAATTATTATTATTATTATTATTATTATAAACATTTATATAGTGCCGGTCATGTACCTGGCGCTGTACAGAACATAGAAACAGACGCGGTCCCTGCCTGTGGCTTACAATCTAAAAGACAAGGAGGGGGGTGACAGGGAGAGGGGACAGTGGGAGAGACAGGGGAGAAGACAAACAAACATTCAGGCGGATGCGAAGTCTCAGGTGCGTGTGCTTGGCTTGGTTACAATCAGGTTGGT
>QEPC01002794.1:1822720-1845604 GCA_003113815.1 Sphenodon punctatus
GGGGGGGGGGGGGGGGGGAGAGCGACAGTGGGAGCAATAGAGGTCAGGAGGTGGGAAGCGATTGGGTCAAGGGGGCAGGTGGAGGGGTTGGATGAAGAGAGCAGAGCGGAGATTTCCTCGAGAGAGAGAGAGAGGCAGGACAGAAGGATGTGAGGAGAGAGCGGGGAGGGGGAGGTAAGGGAACAGGAGGAGGAGGTGGGTGGGAGGCAATGTTCCGACGGATCTTGTCAATCTTTGAGGTGAAGAATGATGCAAGATTCTGAGCAGCAAGGGAAGAGGGCAGAGGAGGGCAGGAGGGTTTAAGAAGGGAGTCGAAAGTAGAGAAGAGGCAGCGAGGGTCACGAGAGAGTCAATCCTGGAGGCATAATAGCGTTGTCTAGCATGGGAGATAGCCGAGGAGAGGGAGAATTTGTAATGGAGGAAGTCAGGGAGGGAGCGGGATTTGCGCCAGAGGCGTTCGGCAGCCTGGGTGCAGGAGTGGAGGTAGCGGATGTTAGGGGTGAGCCAGGGGTGGGGGTTTGGGGGCCGGATGGGGTTGGAAGAGAGGGGGGCAAGTGAGTCAAGGGTCGAGGAGAGAGAGGTGTTAAGAGCGGACATGGCAGAGTCAGGGGAGGAGGAGGACAAAACGAAGGGGAGGAGGGGGAATAGAGAGGAGGCAAACTCCATGAGGGTAATGACCTGCATATTGCGGAAGGGGCGCGGAGGGGAAGGAGGAGGGGGGTTGGTGGGAGAGGCTGAAGGAGGCGAGGAAGTGATCAGAATTATGGCAGGAATCAAAGGAGAGGTCAGTAAGAGAGCAATTTCATGAGAAGATGAGGTCGAGCGAGTGGCTGTCAGTATGGGTGGGGGAGTCGGTCCAGAGTCGGAGATCAAAGGAGGAGGTCAGGGAGAGAAAGCAGGAGATAGAGGGCGTGGAAGGTGTGTTGACGTGAATGTTGAAATCATCAAGAATGAGAGCGGGGGTGTCATCAGAGAGGAAGAAGGTGAGCCAGGATTCAAAGTCTGGGAGAAAAGAGGAGAGGGAACCCGGGGGGCGGTAGATGACAGCAACACGAAGGTGTTGGGGTTTGATTGGTTTGGACTGTTCAGGGGGAATTTGTCCCTGGGCCAGATCTTGACAAATCACAGGGAGGGGTAAGGGAGCTTTAAAAGCCTCAGACCCTCTCCCATTTGGCTCTCTCTCTTTTCTGGGACTCTGATGGAGTGTGTCTTGTGACTGTGAACTCTGGCCTAGCCAGAACAAGGACCCCATAGGGAAACCATCACCTATGGAGATCAGACCAGGAGGGCTAGCCTTGCGTGAGTAATTGCTTACCTGCCTGCTACTCCAGATACTGTACTAGGTAGGCGCGTTCCAAACGGGGTACCATTCCCCAAACCGGACTTGCTTTGCTCAAAGGGTTATCAACCCCTAGTTCTATGCTTTTATTCCTTTTTATATGTACCAGTAAAGTCTACGTTTTCTTTTTACCCTACTGTGCGTTATTGGCTCAGCATTATATGTCTCCTTAGGCCAGGTAGCCTGGCCAAGCTACTGTGGAGGGAGAAACTCCCTATTTGGCCAGAAGCCAACAGCCTTGGTACCAAGGGAAGCCTTCCTTGGGTGACTCAGGGGTTTGGCCTCCAACGCAAGGAGGAAATCCTGGGAAAGAGTGCCGGGAACAGGGTGTGTTCTTGGGAAGTTGTGAGGCTTATACCTTTTGGGGTTCACATTTCCCGAGTGGTGTGAACACACTTGGGTGGTGTTAGTGGAATATTTAGGGTTTTGGGGGGTTTGCCAGCTGTGGGAACCCCTGGTCAGAGATTTGGAGAAACACAGGGTGGCTCAGCTGTATAGTGCCCCCTACTGGCGTTTCTCCACAACCAAAACCAGCACTAGCTGTTCTCCTTTGCTCTGCCAGATACTGAGCAAGTATGAGACAGGAGCAGCTCAGTGGGTTAGTCTGTGTAACAGCTGCATAAGCATTGTCCAGGTCCATCCTCCCAGAAATAATCAAAGCACCCACCCTGCCTCTCCCCGCTCCTCGGACCACCAGGAGCCTCTGCTAATAGGTACCCAAACATCCATATAACAAAATGGTGATTCAAGAAGTCCATAGCAGCAGAGCCATCTCACCCATGAGCACCAGCTGACAAAGCAAGGCAGCTCCTCCAAGAGTAGCCCACCCTGCCCTTTCCATAGGGTTGTGAGATCGTTTATCGAAAATTCCTGAATACAATGCTCAAACAGTAAAGTGTCACGTGGGTAGCCACACCCCATTTCCCTGTGTCATGTCCTTTGATCGACAATTAATAGGTGCTCCAGATAACTAGGGTGGCCAGATATGCAAATCTTAGAGGACGCATATGAGAAATACAGACTGCAGGGTTGCAGTGGTGCCAATGCAGCCCTGCAACCTGTAT
This sequence comes from Sphenodon punctatus, assembly GCA_003113815.1. Lineage (NCBI taxonomy): Eukaryota > Metazoa > Chordata > Lepidosauria > Sphenodontia > Sphenodontidae > Sphenodon > Sphenodon punctatus. Next base: position 1,825,124 of record QEPC01002794.1, read on the forward strand.
TTCTCCTACGTATCCTCTAAAATTTGCATATCTGGCCACCCTACATATAGTACATTTTGTTCATGGTTTGATTAAATATAGCGCTTCATCAAAAAGATATAGCTGACACTTACTCCATAACTAATTTAACATTGAAAAGTTAGAGCTCAAATTATTATGGAGCCACGCTAGTGGCTCCATTAGTTAAGGCGGAGCTAACGTTCTTTATTGAGTTCCATTGATTTCAATGGGAGTTTTGGGGGCAAGTTCCTCTGGCTTGCAACCGACATTGACAGGGTTTTCTCCTTGATCTTCTTAGTAAGAGAGAATCTGGTCGCATACAGAAGTCAGGAAATGGTCAGGGTATGTGCTTCTCGTTTCACATTGTGAAATGGAGTAGTGGAAGATGTTTATTTTATGTTTTATTTATGTGTGTGTAGCTCACCACCACCACCTTTGGGGACTACCAAGTGCTTAGCCTGCACTTGCAGTGAAACCGCCACTAGGAGGCAGAAGAGAACAACTGAGTGAGTTGCGGGGGGCGGGGAGGGAGAAGGGAGATAAGATGGCTGCCTGTGGAGAGGCGGAGAAGGCCTGGCAAAAGAAACAGGGGTGCTAAATCAGCAACACAAAGCAGAGCTGCGATCAGAGGCTGCCTGAAGGGGAGCAAGGCCAGAGAGAGAGGAGGGGAGTTGGAGCTGCTAAGGAACCTGGGGGCAGTCAGAAGAGACCTGAGCCCTCACCGAAGCTACCTGTGAGGGAAGTGTAAAGGCTCCAGCGAGCTTCCAGCTTACTGACAAAAACCCGTGGAGAGGATACTCGGTCAGCAGCCTGGCTGACAGGGGACCAGAGAGACGGACAGAAGTCTGAGGATTCAAAACCCCAGGTACCAGGGGGACGGCGTGGGAGGTCGGCTGGCAGGGCGGCCAGCGGGGAATTAATCCAGGCAGCACAGCACAGCTTCAACCAGGCCAGCGGAGGGGAAGTCCACCGGCCTGAGGGGTCGCCTTATCCAATGACCCTATTACTGTTACCCTGGCAGGAAGCTCCTAGAGGCCACAGCCTGTGCGCGAACTGGCCCAGCTCAGTACTATAGGGGAGAGGGAGTGCGGCATCCCCAGAGAATCTGTTGGGGGAACAGGTGAACTTGAAGCATTTTTAACCTGCCTTGCAAGGCTTATTTTCTGTTTAGAATAAACCTGTTTCACGTGTGTGTGTTTCATTGGGGGTGGGGTGTCTCCAAGCTACTCCTAGGCATCTCCGAACTACTCCTAGGCATTACCACCACAGGGCCCCGGGCCATGCAAGGGGGGGGGAGGGGGGGGAACAGCCCGCCCCTTTCCTCATCAGGATCCCCATAGTCCTGTATGCACCCCGGGTGGAGGCACTGCAGTTTTGTGCCAAATCAGGAGAGCAAGTCCATGAACCCAGGTGCTCTATTCCTTGGACCCCTCCCCAGGAGACATAGAGACAAGGGGGGAGACAAGGGGGAGTTACATGTGTGTGTACTTTTACGGGACTTAGCTCATGCATGTGCAAAAGGTGTGACACAAATCTGCCCCCTGCTGGCTGCTCGCGCTGCCTGTGTGTGTGTTTCCCAGAGAGGGGAGAGGAGCAGAGCCGGGAAGCGGAGCACTGTGTAACTGACATGACACTGACTCAGTCTCAGTACAGTCTGCAGGGCTTAGAGGAGCAGCAGCAGGTGTGTGGACAGCAGCGGCCGCCTTCAGCGCCTCCCGGCCAACAGTTTGTACCCAGGACGAGCTCAGCCAGCGGGAGGTGGCGGCTGAGACAACACATGGGTGTCCAAGGTCCCCCCCCCCCCGGCAACCTGGAGGCGCCGTGGGGAAATCGCGAGTAAGTGACTGCAGTGGGGGCCCTGCAGTCTCCTCGGGGAGGGAGTGAGGGGCATCAATATGGGGCGGGGGTAGGACCATGGCTGGGTCTTGCAACGGCAGGAAAACCTCAGCTCACTCGCTCCCTAAAGTCAGCTCCAACTGGGACTGAGTGGAGCAGCGGTGGGAGCAGCTTCCCTAAGAGGCACCGCATGTGCAATGCGGGGGCACCACTCTGCTAGCTCCCCTGCCCCCGTTAAGAGCCATAGGTTGCGGGAAGGCTGCGGGGGCTCCTGCTCATGCTGGTGCTGCTGCTCTGAGTCTCTGTCTCACTCGTGGTGCAAGCCCCGCTTGCTGTCAGTCACTCCCTCCTGCCCTCCTTGGTCGGCTCAGTGAGTCCTTCCTCCCTTCTCCTTGCAGGGAGGCTGATCCCCACAAGGCTCTAAGTGGGAGGCCAGGGCCCTCTCCCCCTGCCAACGCCATGGGGTCATGGCCAGCCAGGGGAGGAGGCGATCGGGTGGCAGCAGGAGTCTCTCTCACTGCTCTTACTAGGCTGCACCTTCCTCTCCAATGCTAATCCCCCGCCCGTCATGTATACATCTACTATAATCTGTTCCCATCTATATACTATAAGAAATCACTGTCATGTGTTTGCATTGTGTTTTTAAAAACCCCAAAGAAATTAGAGAAACGAAAACCCTACGGTTTTACAAACTTAGTTAAGGCAGATTCATACCAAGCAAACTTTAACAAACCTGCAAAGGAAGAGGATTGGAGCTGAAAGATCAAGGCAAAGTGTGGGTGCATGGAGCCTAAGTTGTAAGCGAGCACAGTATGAGAAGCCATACAACACCTTTACTGCTTACATGGTGTGGAAGTTAAGGTGGGAGCCTTACCACACAATTTCTAGGTTTGTTAAAGTTTGCTCGGTATGAATCTGCCTTAACTAAGTTTGTAAAACCATAGGTTTCTTGTTTCTCTAATCTAAGTTAATATTCAAGCTCAAAATGTATTTAATACTAAAAAAAATGTTTAAAAGCTAGGTCAGACCTGGTCTTACTGACATGCTAGCAGACTTTCTGCTTCTAGTGGTGGTAATGGTAGGTCGTGTATACGCTTATTTGTTTCAGGGACTACCTACTTCTTAGATTTCATCACCACTGTCACACTTGATTCATGACTTGGAGGCATCTCTGTGTTTCTCACTGCTCTCTGCTTTTAGCAAAGGCCTGTACATTTTTCAATGCAATGACATAATACATTTTTCAGTGCATTCCACCCTTTTAAGAGCTTAACGGGTACGTCTTGAGAGACATTACATGGTCCAGGATAGAGGTTTTCCCTGAACAGTGGCAAAACAACCTCATTTCTGAACTGTCTAGCAAATCCTGGACATCTGGCAACCCTACCTCTCCAGGTGACACATGGGACAAAGCAGGCAGTGGCAGGGCATTCAGCACTATCCCAGGTTCAGGGCAGATATAAAAAGAGACATTAAACCAGGGGGAAGGCCCCTTTTCCTCCCAGGGGCCACTTTGAAAACTAGTACAAGCAAGATCTGAAGTACATACAGAAGTTGAAGATGAGGATGCTTAAAGGGTGCTATCAAGAACAGGAGAGTCCATATCATGGATCTCTCCTTTATACTTGTGTGCATGCCCTCATCTGAGCTCCCTCTTACCCTGAGTTTAATCTTTCAGTGCTTGGGAGTAAGGAAGTGAAACTAAGGATCAAATCCAGGGACTGAAAAGGGGTCAAATAAAAACTAGCCACAGGCCACATTTGGTCCACAAGACTGAGGTTCTTCATCCCTATGTTAAACCCACACGAATGGGATAGACGGGAGGCTGGGGAGCAGGGAACCTCAGGCCTGTGGTTAGTTTTTATTTAGCCTCTACTTTCCAGTTCATGGATCCAGTTCCTAAGCTCAAGGTAAGGGAGTAGAGATGAGGGCATGCAGACATGGATCAGGGATAGATCCATCTTCCAGAGCGCACCCCTTAAGCACTCTGTCCCCAACTTCTATGCAGCCCTTAAAACCTATAGTAATTTTCAGAGTGACTCCTGGGAGCAGAAAGGGTCTCTACCCTTAGAAGCTCCCACATCCAACAAGAACTGCTTAGTCTCCTCAGTTTCTGGCCCAGCTCTTCCTTCCTCCCCACTGTTGGATGTTACCTGACTACCCTGCAATGAAGACCTTTACCAGTATCTCCCATGCCCTGCCCGTACCAACCTGTCCCCATCACTGCAATGGATTAGTCGCATCCCTTTCACTGCAATGAATCAGCACCGACACGGCTGAAACACTACCAGCTCACAGTGAGGGCCAGGTGGAATTGTCACCACCATTAGGGTCTGTCTCCTAGCAACACCCTTTCCAGTTTGAAACTGACCCCACAACATATCATCCCTGCCCTTCCTCATAGCCTTGCCCCACAAACCCACTCGCTTGTCACTCTCCCAGCTCCCTCCTCTGTTTATTGTAACCACTGGGGAAGGGCACAGCCTCACTGTCCCCATCCAGGTCCAGCCCCATTCAGTGCAGCCTGCTGTCCTCCATACTTGGCTTTCACTGTCTTGACCATGGAGTGCCGCTCACTCAAAGCTTCTTGCAGCTGTCCCACTCGTGCCACCGACATCCTGCAGTGAGAGCAGACAAGTTCCAGGCATGAGGGGGAGCTGAGGGGCACGCGGAGTTGCGAGTGCATCCCCCACAACTCACTCACCTGCCGCTACGGGCTATCTCATCACGCTGTTTATCAATGGTGCCCATCAGGTCCAAGAACTGGGAATGACACAAACACCAGCAATATGTGAGTCTGGGTACTTATACTGCATTCATCACCATGGGACCAAAGAGAGGGAAATCCCAGATCCCCAAATAGGAGCTGAGCCAGCCCCATGAGTCCTCTGATGGGGAGGAGGTTGACACCCCCTGAGTGCAAATACTTAAAGCTCCAGGAGAGCTGTAGGAAAGCCCTGGGGAGTTGCTTTCTGCAGGCAAAGAGTCTGGATTGCAGAACTATCCAGACCTGGGAAGGGGAATAAATGGACTGGACACAGGACAAGATTGACACTTCTCATAATTTGATCTGGGAGACTCCCATTTTGGTCTATGGGAGTTCCATGGTTAAACCATGAGAGGTGGTAACCCAAGGTGTAGCAAGAACCAATGTGTGGGAGGCAGAAAGTTTCTGCTCTGCTTTTCCTTGCCCTTGGGAATCATAGACTCATCGTATAGTACAGTAGGAAGGTCATCTAGTTCAGCTCCCAGCTTCAAGGCAAAATACCCTCTACCTACAACTCAGCATCACAGACAGATGCTTGTCCATCCAGGATCTGAAAACATCCAAAGAAGAGGATTCCACAACTTTCCTGGGCAGCTCATCCATTGCCCAACGGTTCTCACAGCTAAGACTTTTTTCCTAATATTTAACCAAATGGGCTACAATTTAATCCCATTCCCTCTTCGTCTGTTATTTTCTATGACAGTGGAAAACAAATGTTCAAATATCTAGAAGATTGCCACACAAAGGTAATAAAAACTGCTTTTCTCTAGGCTAAGCATACTGTAACAAGGCAGAGTCCCTATGGGTTACAGCCCCTTTAAGATACTAAACTAGTGCTGACAAAGCCTGTGCTACTAGCGATGCAGGCACAGAAGGACTTTGGGAATAGCGCCTGAGGAGAGAGCAGTTGAGAAAGGGTGTGGCCAAACCAGCCAGAGGGTTAATTTGGTTTGACTGCCAAAAGGGCAGCAACAGGGCTGGCTATGAGCTCTGCTGCATAGGGTGGCTAGATATGCAAATTTTAGAGGACACTTATGAGAAACACAGGTTGCAGGGCTGCATTGGTGCCAGTGCAGACCTGCAACCTGCATTTCTCATAAGTATCCTCAAATTTGCATATCTGGCCACTCTAGCTCTGCAGCAAGGACCCAATAATACTGTAAGTAGCCAGTCAGGAGGTTTGATGCTGGGCTGGGCTTGAATTATAGCCAGTCTGAGAGTGGGGCTTGGCTTGAACCAAGAGAGATTGTTGACAAGGGAACAGTAGCAGTGGAGCTCTGTTCAAAGCCAAAGAAGCCAGAGGTTTATGCCTGGCCCAAAAGGAACTGAGATAAATCAACCAGAGGCAGGGGTCTGGCTGGGCTGAACAGGTGGCCAAGCAGCAAGGTGAAGGCTGGGGAACTGAGGCCTAAAGAGACATTGGAAGCCAGAAGTAGATATCTAGAGGCTGTGAGTATAAGAGACTGTGACTGCTTTCACACCACCTCCCCTGCGCATATTTTGGCTCCGCAAGAGACTGTGGGAGCCAGGATCTGCGCAGGGTTTGGCCTGTTTGAAAGTCAGCCCCCCACCCCTTGTGGCTTTGCTGGCAAACACATGTAGAGATACAAAGCTGGATTTCCTGCTCTGTATCTCTGCGTGTGTTCGCTGGCAAAGCTGTGCGAGGGTGGCTTTCAGACCGGCCAAACCTTGTGCAGATTCTGGCTCCCGCAGTCTCTTGCATAGCCAAAATATGCACGGGGAAGTGGTGTGAAAGTGGTCTGTGCATATTGATGGAAGCTATGTATATGGACTACGGATGGTGATTACTGAGACTGCAAATAAGAGAATTTGAGTGTAAATTCATAGAAAGCTGTCGGGCTAATCCTGTGAAGACTTGACTCGGGCAAGCTTGTCCCTGCCACACATACCCAATTCTTTCAGCCTTTCCTCATGTGGCTTGCATTTTAGCCTATTTATCATCTTAGTAGTTCTTCTCTGAATCCCCTCTAACTTTTTCAACATCCTTCTTGAAGTGCGGTGCCCAAAACTGAACACAGTACTCCAGGTGAGGTTTCACCAGCACCGAATAAAGCAGCACTGCGGGCCTCTCGTGTCTAGGATATAACACACATTAATGAAGCCCAAGATGGCATTTGCCTTTCTTGCACGTGCCACAGTGTTCAGACTTAGGTTCTATTTGATCCACCATAACAACTCTCCGATCCTTATCTGTTGTGCAACCGCCTCATCAGCTTATGTTTGTGTATCTGGCTTTCTTTGTTGCTATGTGTAATACTTTGGATTTGTCTTTACTAATCTTGGTGTTTTTTTTCTTCCAGTCCAGGTCTCTAGTTGTTTCTAGATCATTTTGTATTCTAAGTGTTTGCAACCTCTCAATTTGTGTGCCATCAGAAAACTTTGAGTAATACTGTCCCTGCTCCTTCTCCCAAACCATTAATGAAAAAGGTGAGGAGGACTTGATTCAGGACAGATCCCTATGGGACACTGCTTGATACCTCCTCCGAATTTTATATCAGACTATTAATTATCATGTGAGAAAGCATCACATAGTTCCCTTTCCTGGCATACCCGGTTCTGGTTCATTAAATGTAACTGCCTGGTAAAGAAACACTAGCAGACCTCTGGGAAATGCAGGCTGAGATTGGCCCAGCACCAGAGGTTTTGAGCAAGGACAGGGTCTCAGGACCTTTGGTTGGGGAGGAAAGCAACATGCATTACAGAAGACATAGCAGGCACAAATGGCAAAAACCACAGTCCTACAACTACAGGGGAGCATGATGATAAAAGGCTGTCCTGTGGGCCTGTCCCAAGGGCCCCATGAACATGGCAGCTCAATTTGGGCCCTGCTGATGGAGGCTCTGCAAGGGGCTCCACTCACCTGCTTCGCCTTCTCCTCCTTTAGACATAGCACCTCCTGGCTGAGTATGTGGGTACGGTGGCACTTCTCAGCCAGGAAGCTCTGCCGATCCCAGTTGTGCTCCAGGGCTTGCTCTGCAGTAGGGAAAGAAAAGGAAACACCACAAGTGCTATGCAACTAGAAACAACTTCACCGAGGCCCTGCACTCTCCATGGCCTTGCTTCCAGCTATGTCCCTTGGAGAGCTTGTACACGCATCTTCCCTGCAGCCCCCATCCAGCTATGCCTCCCTAAGGCGCCCTCCCAGCTATGGCTTTCTCACAGCTTGCATGCACAGTCTTCCCATGGCCCCCCTCCAGCTATGCTCCTCGGACAGCAAGATTGTCTATTTTAAATGTATGTTAGCCGTAAAACATGATACAAAGTAAGTAGTGACATCAGAACAAAATATTTAAAAACATCCAAATATACAGAACATCAATAATAAAACCAGACATTAGAAATAGACTGAACCTTCTATAATGCGCCTTCACAGAAATCCATTATTTGTACATAGCCATGTAAACCATAGGCTAGCATACAAAATACTCATACCAAAACAAGAAAAAACACAGCAGCATTCCACATATACAAAATATCAATAATAAAAATCACACCAAAACGTTGGGGATACCTTGAACCATCTGTGCGCAAAAAAAAAAAAAAAGCTTTCACAGGTATGTACAGCCATTCCTAAACACTTTCCCACAAACTTTTTTATTAGCAGCCCCAAAAAATAAAGCAACTGCCAGGATAACTTAGGCATTATTACTTCACAATAAAAAGCAAGTTTCTGAGAGCTTGAGGCATATGACAATTTCCTCAAAATGGGGAGAACCATTTGGATTTCTTCTGAACATATAATTAAATAAAAAGTGGGGAGATCTAATAGGCAAGACCCATAAATCTAACTTCCAGGTATGCTGTACAGGCACATGGTATAGAAACAAAGGGGTGTAAAGGCCTTTTTCAGTCAACTACTAAGAATTGAAAGATATACTTCAATGAGTGAATAAATTTAAATTGATGGAGCTACAGCACAAATGTTTGAAGATTTTATAGCTGCCATATCAAGTTAGTTTTTAATATCAGATCTAAGCTTAATTAACTGCCTAGCCTTTACAGTCTAATCTCATAAATTCTGATTTGAAAAAGCCTAAAGAACAAAGTTGTGGACTCGTAATGCCCAAGATAACTTTAAAAAGGTAGATTTATACATCTGTTCTCTCGGGCACCACCAATGTAAATGTTGTGGGATTCATCATTGGATATGCAACTAATTATTATTATATGACTATTGGGCCTTAGAAAAAATAGAAGATTGCCTAACTTTAGCTCTGAACAAAGGAGCAGGGGTACCATTAGGGAGGCCAAGAAGACTTCTCAAAAACTTATTTTGTACTATATCTTTCAAATCAAATCAAATGTTTATTGTTTCGACAAAGTCACAACAAAAGAAACCAACAATAAAACATTACCAATTAAAAAAAAATCATGTATAATACATCAAAATTAAAATAAAATGTATCAATAAGCTACTACATACTATCCCCAACAAGGGCTGCTATAAATTTTAAATCAAAAATCTCTATATAGTATAACTTCCAAACTCACTTAATCCCCAATTTCTTAACAAAGTTCTAGATATATAAATATCCCCCTAGTCCTTATAAAATAGACTCATAAAGCCATAATCAACATAAAATTCTCCCAACGTGGGACATAATGAGCATGGATCCTAGCTCTTCTACGGAGCTGGAAATCGGACATCGGAAAACTCTCGGCCCCTGCAGACTAATCCGGTTACAAACTGGAAATCCACCCAGTCATACCCTAGCTAAATATAATAGGCCATCATAGCTCTATTCATCCTCATGGCCCTATAACCATTTTATTTGATAGCTCATATTCTTCATAGGAATTCCTTAATTAAAATATAATACTGAGCTAACCCTAGCTCTTCTATGGAGCTTGAGCTCGGGAGGCTCTTGACCCCTGGACTGTGTAATACCATCCAAAACTGGAAATCTGTCCAATTGACCTTACCATGACAGAATATAGTAGGTCGAGATCATCTATTCGTCTTCCCCAGCCTGCTTAATAACAAATATTCTCCACAAGAATTCTATAACCCCAGATGTAACATCCGTAAAATGATCACCCAGCAGGAACCCAAAATAAAATTATTTTTGCCTGCCTTGGTGGGCAGCTAACAATGGAATTATCCACCTAGCATGTTCCTTATTATAGAGGGGACAAAATAGCAAAATATGCTCACTTGTTTCAGTTTGCTGTAATAAGCAACGGCAGTTGCGTTCAGCTAACGGGGCCCCTCTATAGCGACCCTCCACCAACTTTGAGGGAAAACAATTTAATCTTGCCAGAGTGAACAACCTCCTCTTTTTAGGAATCTTACTATTTACCAAATAGGGCATCAGCGATCGTGTTTGATTCATAATTACAAGGTGTCCTCCTAATGTTGTATTATCACGAAGGGAAGCCAAGGTATCCTCCTGTGTATAGTCAAAGAGTCTATCAAATAGCATTTTTTTGCCACTTTATAGCCCAATGGAATCAGGGCCTCTGGTGAAAATCCAAGATGCCTAATTTTATCCACCACCTTCATTGCCCACAAGTTGGGAGTTTTATCATCAAATTCCAGCTGGGAAAGAGGGGCAGCCATCCGGAAAAACATACGGAGCCAGTACCCAATTGCACCCTTCCATACCCTTTCCTGTAATGGCAGCAGCCCACACTCCAATCCCAGTGCTCTATTACTTGCTCCAGCGGTGCTGATAGTAAAGATCTTAAAAAGCCAGACTGTAGCTGTTCCAAACTTTCTATTTTATCCAGGGCCCAAAAATGGGCTCCATACAGCAACTGGGGAAGACACTTTGCCATAAAAAATTTAACAGGTGGGGCCACCAAGAAACCCCCTCTAGCCTTAAAAAAGGCAACTAGTAATTTGATCAGTTTTTTAGTCTTCCCCAGTATGGTCTGGGCCTGGCTGGCCCATCCCCCGTTTGCTTGATAAATTAAACCCAGATATCTAATGATCCGCACTTGTTTGATCTTTTCCTTACCTATGACCCACTTATGAACCGTTCTTTTCCATGTGAAAACTACTACCTTGGTCTTCTGCCAATTTATTTCAAGAAGATTGTCCTGGCAATACCTCCCAAATGCTTCCAGAAGCCACCTTAGGCCCACCTGGGAGCCAGATAGTAAGACTGTATCGTCTGCATAAAACAAGGACGTAATGCCTTTTTCCCCAACAATTGGAGGATGAAAAGTCTCACCGGAGCATATTTCCACGGCATCATTTATATATATATTAAAGAGTGTCGGGGCAAGGATACATCCCTGTCTGACCCCTCGATATGTCCTAATTACATCCGACATAGCTCCCTGATCGTTGAGCCTTACCTTAATAGAGGAGTTTCCATACAACTTACAAATCAGGAATAGAAGCCTCCTCTCTATATTAAGTGCCTCTAATTTCTGCCATAATCGATCTCTAGATACCAGATCGAAAGCGGCTGTTAAGTCAATAAATGCGGCATATAGCTGGCCCTGGGAACTAGTATACTTTTGGATCAGATGGTTCAGGATAAAGCAATGGTCCCCTGTTGTTTGCCCTTCCCTAAAGCCTATTTGCTCATCTGACAAGATTTTATTGGCCTCCAGCCATGCTCTCAACCTCCACAATAGGTATTTCGCATATAGTTTACTTACTGTACTCAATAGGCTGATGGGCCTATAATTTTGGGGGTCCCTACCACTACCCTTCTTAAATATAGGTAGAACTATTGCCAAACTCCAATCGAGGGGGACATTCCCAGTCAGGTTAATACCTGTAAAAAGTGCCGCTAGTACAGGAGCCCACCAATCAATATTTACTTTCAGAAATTCCGAGGGTATGAAATCTGAACCGGGGGCTTTACCCCCTTTTATAGACATAATTAATTCCCTTATCACTTCCTCTGAAACTGAATCCCACTTAGGTTCCCTATGGTCAAAATAGGGAAATTCATTACGAAGATTCGTGGTGCCAAACAACTTCCCAAAGTGGGCTTCCCAAACACTCGCAGGGATTGAGGACCTTTCCGGGACACACTTCTCTCGACCTATTCCCCTCACCTTTTTCCAGAATTTCCGTGAGTCAATATCCTCTGCAGCCTTCTGCAGATCTTCCCAAACTGACCTATAATAACGCTCCTTTTTTGGGGCTAGGAGACTCTTATACTCACCTCTCTTGTCCAAAAAATTCTTTATACACGCACTACCACCCACTGACCTGACCCTTCGATAGAGTATCCTCATCTGTTTCCTAACCGCATAACATTCCCTGTCAAACCACCCCTGGACTGTTGGAGATGCTCTCTTTCCCACCGGGCGTTCTGATTTCATACTGGACAACATTGGGGCTAACCACTCAACTAAGTTCTGATATGCTTGGAGCAGATCAGCTGAATTCCCCGCTCCTAAAATGCTCTTCACCATTTGATCACCCTGTGGCGAATATAGCATAATAGCGAGGCCAGATTGAATTTCTTCCCCCCATTTCCTTCTTACCGGCCCTTGCTTAAGGGTGTCGACCTGATCAAAAGAGGATTTATCAGATGTACACCGGTAACCGTTTAAATGCACAATCAGGGGGAGATGATCGCTATTCAGTTGGTAACCCACTTGGAAAAAACTGACTGCAGATAGCAACCCAGCTGAAACAAGGACATAGTCCACCTGACTACTACCCCTATTTGAAAAATACGTAAGTTCCCCTGGATGATCATTCCACCAACGCCCATTCAGGGCGTATAGATCTACCTGATATAAGAACTTAACCATAGAGATACCATTCTTATTTATACCAGGGTCCTTGGACCACCTAGGACCTAGATCTGAATTGTCTTTAGGGTACCAAAAACCCCCATACTGAAAAAGATCCAGATCCGTAGTTCCCATCCGTGCATTAAAGTCCCCCGCAAACAGAATTTTAACATGCGGGTACTGGTCCCGGTAAATATCAAGGAGAGTTTCCATTTCATTCCAAACCTTATCTTCAAAATTAGTTGAAGAGCTAGGGGGAATGTAGATACAGATAATAAGAAGTACCTGGTCAGGGAATTTTATCAGACAGCCACAGCCTCCCGTAATTTCCCTACTCAGACCCTCGCTATTTCCCTGGAGAGTTTCAGAAAGAAAGAAAGCAGTTCCACCACTCGGTCTTCCCCTCAAATGGGTCTGAGTTGCCTTCTGCCAAAAAACTTTATAGCCCGGCAAAGATGGTTTTTCCAGGCACCATGTTTCTTGGACCAGAATTATATCGAACTCCTCCAGAAAGGTTCGGCAACTAGGGTCAAAACTAATTGATCTCCAACCTGCCACATTCCAAGTCACTATATTCAATGTGCTTGGACCCTCGTTATCTTGGAGTCAATCAGTTTTAAATTTAGACCCATCCATCCCCTTCCCTGATTCAGAGCCATTCGGACTTACTATGGGGATTGCTGATACCACCTTCCCCTCTTCCCCCACTTTACCCTCCTGCTGGAAGACTTCATACATATCTACCGGGGGGGATTGTACTGCCCTTCCCACTGACATTGGGGGATTCCCCTTACCAGCCGTTTTGGAAGAGCTAACCCCTACCAAACCTTCGGGGGGGAATCCTTCCATTCCCCTTTCTTCGACCTCCAACTCCCGGAATCTCTCCCAATTCTTGGTTGTAAATTCCGCAGAGCCACCCCCTACGGTCGCAACATAGTTTAATCCAGGATCACTTTCCCCATCCACACAAATAGGTGTCTGCATAGCCCCCAGGGAGGATTGTATTTGTTCTACTGTCACTTCAAAGGGCACCGTACCTAAGGGAAGGGGGGACCTCTCAATTCCAAATTGAAAAGGTCCCATATTCTCTGACATTGGTACTCCCCCTCTAATTCCCTCTGGGATCTTATCACACTGAATCCCCGCATTTTCCGACTCTCTAGCTTGAGTTAGCCCATCTGTTAGTCCAGTATTACCAATTTCCATATCCTCAGCTGTACCAATACTTGGTTGAGCCCCCCTCCCTCCCATAGGGCATTCTCTTGGTACCACAACAGATGGGGAACCTAGGGAGCCCTCCTTGACAGTCAGAGATTGCGATCCAATAGTGTGGGAATCAGTTATAGCAGGCTCCCCCAATCCCAAGGGCTGTTCGATTCTCCCCTTTGGGTCCGTTCCTACTAATTCCCGCAGGTCTTTATTTATAAAAACCTTTGCCATATGTACCCCATTATTCTTCAAAATTTTGCATCCCCGCCACATAAACTCTGGCACAGAGCTGTTTTTAAAGGACACCACACACTTAAATACTTCCCTACTGCATACCAGAATCCTCACATTACAAATATCCTTTGGGGCACATGGGCACCGTAATAAAGATCTTAAATGTTTCACAACCAAGAAAGGGATAGACCAATGAGGAACATGACCAAAGAAATTCGGAAGTACTGTGAGTGCAACTGCAGATCTACAATAGACAAAACCTTGGTCTCCAGGGTTACTTATTCTACCCACTCTCACCTTTACCCGTGGCCCCAAAATCCCAGGGCCTGGGAGCCAATGGCTCCCCTCTCCTCCTGGGCAGCATTCTGCTTTACTATATCTCATTTTTTAGGATCTGTACGTTTGGCCCCATGCAGCATTTGAGCATGCAATTTGGCTTTGAAAACTTGGAGGGCAGGAAGGGCCATATTTTTATTTATTTATTGTATTTATATTTATATTGTACCCATCCCACAGACCCAGGGTGGGTAATAACCAAAGACCTGTGTTCACCACTTTTTTCCATTGCCCCAAATGAGGAAAACACAGTCCTTAGTTACAAGAGAACCATTTAAAACTCTTGAAAAGTGAAGAACAGCTTGCAAAGAGCGTGGAGTTTTTATTTTATTAAAACTGAAAGTGTTTATTCCACTTATCAGCGGAAAAATAAACACCAAGATACAGAAAAAACTTAACCTGCTCCGCTGGATTTTTGGCAAGGGTGATGGAATGGGAGGGTAGGGTGAGGATGCAGGGAGTGGATTTTTGTGGCATCCCCTTTTTTTATAATTAGTTTGATTATTTATTGGTTTTTATAGTTGTGTATGTTTAAAGTATTTTATATTTGTAAGCCGCCTCAAGCTACTAGTTGTTGTAGAGGCAGGGTAAAAATATTGTAATAAATAAATAGGACAGTTACTCATCTATGAACTTTTGGTCTGTGTCTCAAAACCAACACTTCAATTTTTTGATAGTTTATAATTTATTTATTTATTTCTGTGCATTTATTGGCTGCCCCCTCATGCCCATGGCATCCCGGGGCAGCTCACAACAGATAAAACAACAATAAAACTCATAAAAACATCACAAGATAAAAATAATTAAAAAGAGTACCCCCCCCCAAATGTTAGCCAGGACCCCGGTTTCCCCCCCAGAACAGATGTACCCCCCTCTTTTTGTGATAGTCAACCGACTTGGACCTGGGGGTTGGTAAAGCCCACAGGGGTAACCAAGGGCAAGGAGGCTTGGGGAAAAGGATCGGGCCCAACCACCCTAGCTCCTAGCAAAAAGGGACCGCTCATGGAAAAATACCAGCCTAAGGTTGAGAAAAAGACTAGAAGGGAGAGCTCTCTGAATCAAGAATGGAGTCGTTAAGGAGAGAGACTCATTCTGTTGTAACAAAGGACTGGTAGCCATGACTCAGTGCAGCAACATCCGATCTCCATATTCCCCAAGAGAAACCAGACACACACTCCTTGTATCCTGAAGCCTGTCATTAAGCCCTTCCTTCCCTCCCTTCACTTTTTGTTTACCCTTACATCCTGTGTAAAAGGTATCTGGTGCATCTAGTATAGCCCTTTTTGTCATGGAAGTAACCTCCCCTCGTTAGCTCATTGTACACCCCAAACAACCCTTCATAGCCTCCCAAACTCCTTTGTCCAGCACCCTTTAACTGCCCCTGGTTTTCCCATCACCCTTTGAGAAATCTTGGGACTCAGATGTGTGCAGGTCTGAGTTGAGAGATCTCCCAGACTCTGGTCTGCCCCTTCTTTTTTTCCTCCATCCCCCGAACTCCGCTGGATCCGTGGGCCGCCTGTCCCGTCTCAACAGGCAAGGAAAGGTAACCATAGGTCCAGACTTTCCCAGTCAACTGGGGAAGCCCTCTCTCTCTCTCTCTCTCCCCCTTTCTCTCCTCGTTCGCGTTCTCTCGCTCCCCATCGCTGAGCCAACACCGGACCCCCCCTTCTCCTACCATCCTCTCCGCAAGCCGCTTGTGTTTTCCCCTTTTAAATCGCGCCAGCCAGACTGGGGCTGTGTTTCTCTGTTTTGTACAGCAATAAACTTGTTGTTATTGAACACCTGTCTCTCTTTGGGGAGGGTACATAAACTACCTGTAGTGCGTACCGTCCTCTGCTTGATCCTTTTGAACACGTGGAGACCCTGGTTTAAGTAATTCCCCCTGAAGTTTAAGGAACGGTGGATATTGGGGTACCCACCCCCAATAGTCATGAGTGGGAGGGGGGTCTCCTGTTAACAGATTGGTGGAGAATGCGGGCAAGCACGTGGTAATCCACACAGGATTGTCCACGGAAGCATACGTAGCTGCAGCCAGCCGAAACCCCCATATTTCTATCTCTTTCCTGTGTCATTTTCTATCTCCTTTCTCCTCTCTGGGCCTGTGGATTTAAGGATTCGGGGTCTGGGTTGTTGGGGAGGAAGTATCTGGGGTTGTCACTGAAAAGTCCTGAACTTTCAGTGGCAAGTGTGAGGCAATTTATGAAAGCTCGAACTTGCGGTGGCAAGTGTGGAGCTGTTTTGAACTTTGAACGCTCAAACTTGTAGTGACAAGTGTGGAGCAGATTTGAATTGGGAAAGCTCTAACTTGCAGTGGCAACTGTGGAGCAGTTTTGAACTTTAAACTTGTGGTCCCACTAGCGTGAGTGTGGGAGTCTTAAGGTTTTGTGAAGATGTTGGATGCATGGTGGTCTCGGGAGGCACGTAGCCAGTCCTGGGAGTATTGGGGTCTCTCACCCATAAAGTTTGGTGGGGGGGGGGTCTGTCATGGAGAAACATAGGGTCACACATAGTGTAACACGGAACTACATGTAGACTACAAGTCTGGTAAATATGTAATGCAAAAGGTTCCACATGTATGTAATGGTACAATTGAGAACTGTAAAACTCAAATTAGGGCTCTGACATGTCACCAAGCTACAAGAAATGCAAAGAGATACCAAAAATGTGTATTTGAGAACACTTGCCAGACGGAACCCTGTGGATATGTAGATGGGCCTTTATGTTTGCCTGGGTTGCCTACGTGTCACACTGCAGGTCTCCCCAAAGGCAGGAACAGAGACAAAGAAGGAGACTATTTAAAGAGGCCAGTGAGTCATTTTAAGGGTTCTCTCTGAGAGCCAGGAATTACATCTGCATATGAAAGCCTGCCAGCAGCAAGGCTGGAGAAACCATGAACTGAGAGGCTTGATTTTGCTCTCTACCAACCAAGAAGCCAGTGCCCAGTCATTCTACCTTTATGACTGAGGAACCAGAAGCTTATGGACCTTTATAGGGTAAGATGCTTATTTAGGAACTCAACCAGTATAGATCAGGAATGCGTTATATTTACCTTTGATTTTTAGTAACCACTCTATCAACTATCTTGCTTATGTAATCAATAAACTTACTACTTATCTTTATGAAGAAGTGTCTGTGTCTAACATTGGAACACAAGTGACCAACAAGAGCCCTCAAGCTCTTGCGAACCCAGAGAGTAAAGAGTCTGTAAACGGGAAGGATCGGGCCCTTGAGTGACAAAGGATTTGTCCCTGTGGCAGACTTGAAGTAGCCAGAGAGAGAAACTAATTCAAGAGAGCTGTGCGCAAGGGAAACTGAGTCGCTCAAACCCGGTAAAGTTGGGGTTTGGACCTCTAAGTGTGGAGCGAATCTGAATTGGGAAAACTCGAACTTGCGGTGGCAAGTGTGGAGCGGTTTGGAACTTTAAACTTGTGGTCCCACTAGCATGAGTGTGGGAGCCTTAAGGTTTTGTGAAGATGTTGGATGCATGGGAGTACTGGAGTCTCTCACCCATAATGTTGGGTGGGGGGGTCATTGGAAACTATTGGTATGGGGGTTGCCTGGACAGCCTTATGTCTGGGGATCCTGGTAGGGATCTAGTATAAAACTGATAAAACTATGTTGGGGTGGGACTGTGTCAGCCGCCTGGGGGGTGTACTATTGGAATGTGGAGGTTGTACAAGGAGGAGGCATTAGCCTGGGCTCTGGGGAAGCAAGCAACTCATGGGAAGTAGACGAGATGCTTCGCCAGGAGCCAGGGATAGCTAACTTAGAGAAATGGGCAACAGAGAAGGGGGAGTGCCCATGGAAGCCGGGATGCTTTAAGACCCAGGACCCGGTGGCATCAATTAGCAAGGCATATGATGGGTATTGACAAAAGTTTAAGCCCAAAGGCAGTAAAAGGGATGCGTGTGCGGCATGGGCATTGTGGCGTGCTTGTGGGGATTTGTGGGATTTGTTAAGAGAAACTAGGAAGAAATAGAAAGCAGAAGGAAAAAAGGTAGAGAAGTTGGAAGCCAAATGTACAGAACTGGAAAAAATTAGGGATGAGCTGGTAGCCGAGAAGTGGAATTTAACCTCATTTCTGAGGAAAGCTCAGGAAGAATCCACTGGGGCACTGGCCAGGGAAGAAAAGGCAGAGAGGGAGCATGAGGGAACAACTAGGGCAAGCCCAGATAGCAGCTTGCTTCCTGGCAGAGCAAACCCAGACTGCAAAAGTCGCGGTGAGCCATGATGCTTGTGAGGCAGCACTGGAGAAGCTAAAGGGAGAACTCGACTTGCATAAAGGCTTAGTGGCTGCCGTGAGAGTCCAAGATCTTCCTGGGGTGGGGTCACTGCTGGTCCCTAAGAAAGAGCACAGTTTGCCTAGCAATGCTATTCCTGAAGTCCTGTATAATTCCGCATGGCCAGCCTCAGAGCCTGTGGCCCCGATGGTAAGCCGGGATGAGGATCGTACGGGGACAGGAGGAAGGACTACCCATGAGGAGATCCGGGAAATGATTCGATGGACCCCTTTGCAGGCGAAAGCAGTTGTTGAGCAGCTGGGTCCATTGAACTCAGAGACCGTGATCTCCTGGATGGCTAGAGCATGGCAGATATACCCCACAGCGGATGGGGTGGATCTAACCCAGTTGGCCTGGGCTGCCACGTCCCCCGCAGAGATGCCTGTCCTGGAGGGAGGGCTGAGTATGACTGACTCCCGCGACACCACATGGATGAAGGCAGTACTACAGGTCCTGCTCCCAGGGCAGAGTCCGCAAAGGCTGTTTCTACTGGAGACTCAGGTTCCAGGAGAACAACCCAAGGCATACTTAGTCTGAAAGAAACTGTTGGGGGCTTTAGCAGAGGTGGTAACTCCGGTTCAGAGAGACGGGAGGCAGGTCATGCAATATGACAACTGGGAATTTGTTGAGGCGGTATATGCCGGACTTGGCACGCCAATCCAAATGGCAATGGGAAGAATAGACTTATCCCAGATAACCTGGGACGAGCTATTGCTAGGCATCAGGCAAGTAGCAAATCTGATGAGGAAAGGAGGAGGGGAAACTAAGCGGACCACTCGCAAACAGCCGCTCGAGCCGGTCCAGGCGGTCACTCTCACAAATAATGGCCCACACTCCTCAGCCCCCCCTGCTCCCACCGTGAGCCTTCCACCCAACCCCTACCCACAGAAAGGGGCCCAGGGAAATTATGGCAGCAATTTCCCCCCCAGAACCAACCCCAACTGGAGCACGGGAATGCCTTCCGGGCATATGTATGGGGAGAGTTAAAATCATATGGGGTAGATATGGGGCAGTTCCATCTCCAGCCCCTGCAGGTCTTAATAAGCGCGCAGCCGAGTTAAGGAAACAGCAAGGGCAGGGGTTTAGTCAAGCTCCCTCCCAGCCCATAGCGGTCATGGGGTCCGAGGACCCAGACAATAGAAATAGGACTCCAAAGCAGGAGCAGGTGTTGCGGGAGGTCCACAATATCTGCTAGGGCTTCCCGATTCCGAAGGGTCCCCCCAAGGTAGTTGCAAAACTACACCCCGATAGATGGGGGAGACCCAATGTAAAGGCCAGCATTGGGAATCCGGGAACTCTGGCCCAGCTCTTGGTAGACACGGGGGCCTCCATCAACATCTTGGACCCAGACTGGGTAAGCGCAGGGGAACCCTCTGGTAAAACTGTGGCACTCAGTGGTTATGGGGGGGAAACTCAGGAGGCCCCGGTATGGAAAAATATTCCCTTTGACTTAGGCAAACTGAAGGGAACAATTGAAAGCTGTGTCCATAAAGGAAAAGAAAAGGGGATCATTGGGGCTCCATTTTTGAAGGAGTCCCAGCTAACAGTAGACCTAGCTAATGGGTACTGTGGTAAGTCCCAGGGGTCCTTCCGAGGTTGCCGCCATACACCGCTGCGCAGCCCTTAAGGCACCTCTTCCCGTTCTCCCCTTGACCAATGATCCATGGACCCAGGAATTTATTGAGGTATGGATTAAGGACAAGGCAGAGTGCGGGAAGGTAGAGGAGGAGGTGCTCATCGAGGGGAAAGATCCCCCCTCACAAAAGCAATACAAGTATCCAGCAGAGGCCGAAGAGGGAATTTAAGCCACAATATATAGCCTGCTGTGGCAGGGAGTCACTGTAAAGATGCACTCTGTCTGTATCTCCCCCATCTGGCCAGTTATTAAAGCAAATGGGGCGACTTACCGGATGACTGTAGACTATCGGGCGGAGCGGGAGTTCATGGCCGCCATGGCAACTATGAACTTGTCCCAGGAGGTGATCTGCCCGACCCACGTGGGGGGACATATCCTCGACCTGATCTTCGGCTCTGGCCTTGAGGCGGGGGGTCCGGTTGTGGGGGAGGTGACAGCGGTGCCCTTGTCGTGGA